>PVKM010041864.1:0-13001 GCA_004027735.1 Carollia perspicillata | reverse complement strand
TTAGCCATGGGGGGTTTATAGCTCCTGAAACCAGGCAGAGTGGTTCCCAACAGTGCAGTACAGGGGAACTGTGTTTTTTCATGTAACTAATTTAACAAATGATTAGTACTATATAGCAGTTAAGAACTAGGGCCATAGAGCCCACTAGTCCTGGGTGTGAATCTGAGCTCTATCATCTGCTTGCCATATAAACTTGTATAAATTACTTAATATTGCTATGCTTTACTTTCCTTGTCCCTAATGTGGTGATAATGGCTATGCACACCTCAAGAGTGTTCAATCACATAATGGGTGAAAACATTAATAGAATACCTGACATCTAACAAATGCTATTTTATCACTATTACAACAGGAAATGCATGACTGGTTCAGAGTGAAATCTATTCTCAAAGAGACCTCTATGATTACAGAAGCATTTAGGTTTTTAAAACCATAGATGATATATCATATAATTGAGAAAATATATAATGATGAAATTTTCTTCACTCTAATGAACCAGAGTGGTGATATTTGATAAAGGTGATTTTTTTGTTAACCTTAAATTCTATTTGAATTAAATGCATTATCTTAACTGCATTCTGATCATATATGTCCAGTCAGGCCATGTGTGATGGTTACTTTTATGTGTCAACTAAGTAGGACATAAGATGCTAAAATAATTGCTCAAATATTATTCTGGGTATGTCTGGGAGGGTCTTTCTGGATAAGATTAACATCCAGTAAACTAAGTAAAGCAGAATGCTCATCCTAATCAACTGAAAGCCCTAATAGAATAGAAAAGCAGGAAACTTAATCCACCTGACTATAGGAGTTGAACTTCAGTCTTCTGCCTTTAAACTGAAACATACACCATTAGCTCTCCACTCTCTTGGGTCTTCAACTTGCCAACTGCAGCTCTTGGGACTTTTCAGACTCTGTAATTGTGAGCTGGTTCATTCCTATTCTCTCTCTCTCTCTCTCTCTCTCTCTCCCCTCATCTTCTTCCATCCTGTTTTATGTTACGCATAGTTGTAGATATAACTGAAAAAGAATTTATAGGAGGGTACCTGATCCTGGGATATGTCTGTCACCTAAAAGGTACTCAATACTTTTTGTTGAATGAATGACCGAAAGTGCCTTATATAATAAGCACAGATTTAAAAAAAGACCTGAGCACCAAGAATAGAGTCACCTTCTGAAACATCAGAACCAAAGGCAAACATTGTACTGGGGAAAAAACAAGGCCAAGAATCTGGCTCAACTCAGAGGCCAAAAGGCTCCCTTTTGAGGTTTAGAGACTTCTTCCCTGTGAAGCTAAGGAGAAAGGCACTAAGAAAAGAAAGGGGACACATTCAAACTCTAAAAAGAGTCATTCTCTCCTTTGAGTGATTATTTTTCTAAAGGCTGCTCCTCTCACAGCTCTAACATGAACTTTATTAGAAAGGCTGTATGTATCAAAATTAATTTATTTCTTGGATATTTTGTAATTTTATTTAGTATTAGCTTCATTTAATAAATTCTATATGTTCAAAAATATAATTTTTATAATTCAATGAAATGTGGCCCAAAGATAAGCATCTTCCAAAAGTAAGGGATAATTTTTAAAAGTATTTAGCTTGAAATTTTAAGTTTGGTATATTATCTGTTTATAAATCTATATTTCTGAGAGCATTTATTTAAGTCTTTTTTCCCTAAACTCCCAGGGAGGTAAGCTGATTTCCCTAAAGGTAAAATAATGCTAAGTGCATCTCTTTTGACATGTTTAGGGAAATATTTGGCCAGTCTAACAGCACTTTGGAGTTGTGTGTGGATACTCCCACTGACCAATTCATGAAGTGATACAAAATCCAGATAAAGCAGTTTAGGCAACCTGCCTGCCAGATGCTGGGGAGCTTAAGTGATTTTGACTTGCTTGAGGAGGTAGAGAAAAAACAGAAACATAGTGGTCAAAATTTTCTGTCAAAACCACCAAGAACATTCCATTCATTAGAAGCCAAAGTTTGGGAGGCCTTATATTTTAGTACTTGTAAATTGTCTTACAGTATGAGGTCATTTTTTTTTTTGGTACAGTTATTCAGGACACTGTGCTTGTTTTAGTTTATGGTGGTTCTTTTATCTCTTTTTAAAATAAACAACTCTGTCTTCCCATAACAGAGAACATCATTCTAAGAGATTTTTGTGTTGGTACTGACTTTTCATTTTGTGACTCAACAAACTTTTCTTGGTTAGCTAATTCATCTAAATGCATCTATTTCTTACATATTAAATATTATCACTAATTTATATGGCATGTGGTCCTTAAGGTTTGCTTTTCTTGCATTCAAAATGCATGATATATTTGGGATGCCTTTTATTCTTAGATTAACGTTACCTGTGAATTCTTTTAGAGACCTAAGGAGTGGTTCTTAACCTTTCCACCCCCAATGAAGAAAATTTTTATTAGTGATAGATCATCATATGGATTTCAAAGTCTCATCTGCATTTGTACAAAAACCATGAAAAGGTGGATGTTCTCCTGAATATTCATGAGGCCATTCCTTCCAAGTGATTTATCACCTACTCTACACAGGGTAGGGCAAAAGTAAGTTCACAGTTGTGAATATGCAAAACAGAGTTTATTCTTACATATGTTTTTATTTATTATTGTATTATTTTCTACCTGAACAATTATAAGCCTACTTTTTGTCCCAGCCTGTATATATAAATACATATATACATATCTCTGTATATATTCTTAATAGACAGCATTTTCCAGCCCTCATTGGTGTTGTTACTGCCAGGATGAACTGCTGGCCTGTGGGATATAAAGAGGTTGTTCTGTGTGTATTACAGAAAGTGTTCCTGAAGATGAGGTGGGGGAGGAGGGGCCCTTCTTTTGTCTTTTCCTTCTTCATGTTAGCCCAAATACTGTCATCTTGGCTGAAACTTTTGCCAGGAAGCACTGGCTGCGAATAATGGAGCAAAAAGGTAGAGTCACTGAATTTTTTATGCAACATAGAAGGAAACATCTATTTAAGTTAGTGTAATCCACCAAATTTCTGCTGTTTTTGACCTCTGTTTTATCTTGATCACACTGGCCAAGTATGGGTTGGTGTGTCTCTTCCTGGACCTATTACACAAGGATAGAAATGTCCTACTCACTATTCTGTGCGGTCTGTAACCAGGGTTTTAATCTCTGCCATGGTCCTAGGTATATGTTTTTCTCTTTGGATTACTTCATTATAAGCCAATTACAGGTAGAAGAACATGAATACTTTTTCAAAAGGAAACCCTTAATTTTGACTCTGTGCCAATATTGTCTCTATAGTGTCATTTCTAGCCTCATTAAAATCTCAGTATACAATTAAACCATAGGCTCCTCCTTCTTTATGGTAATTATGGTGTTACATTAAGTCTACATTATCAATTCTATCATGCTTAGTTGTATGCTGATTCATAATAGGTATATATATATTTTATATTATATTAAGAAGCTAAATAAGATCTTTAATGCCCTTTATTGTAATATCCTAGAAAAGCAGAGATCTCTTTCTGCAATAGTAAATTTGGTCTAACTTTGGCAAACTTCGCATTTTCACAATCAGCCTGATTTGCCAATGGCTTGATCCTGCCATATTTGGAAAATAAATAAAAGAGTTTCTTTCTTACTTACATTTCTTTTTTTTCTTAGAAACATACTGACATACTGACATATTAAAGTAATTTCAGTATGTGAAACGTTAAACTACATGGGAATATCTGGTAATAAACAGACAAGAGGGTGTATTGGGAGCGTTAACACAGTGACACAGTATGTGGGATATTGTACATAGAACTGAAAATCAATGATGTAAATTCATAGGTAAAGTCGGATATAACTTTTCTTTTGACCACCCAGGTGGAACAAGGTGGTACATGTAGCTCAAGAGCGCGAAACCCTCCTGAGTATCACAATCAAAGTATATCAGTAAACAAGGCCTTTTTCAAAATGTGTAATCACTTTTACACAGGCTAAGATTTTGTAAATTAAATACCGAGGTAAAAGAGACAAGCTAATATTTTCAGTATAAACCTCGAATATTGAATAATGCATTTGTATTTAAAATTTTGAAAATCAATTTGTTTTATTCTATCCCTGCTTTTACAAGCAAAATCATCTTACTACCTACAGCTGACTGACCTTGTCAGCCATCTTGATTTAAGTTTTAACTTATTTGTTATTAATGATGATGAAGAAGGGGATAAATAAAAAGAGAAATAAAAAACACACTGGGATGAACACAACATGTACATTTCCATGGCCTGGCAAAAACACAGTCACGAAGACACTTAGATATACCTCATTGCATGTGGTTGAAGCTATAGGCTGGCTGCGTTCTTGATCTGGAAGCAGCAGGCTGAGAATTAGGCTTCTGTAGTGTAACAGTGGTAAATTATTCCACATGAGAAGGAAGCCTACAGTCAGTCAATCTGGATGTTTCACCTTTGGAACTAGAACAGAGCTTTCCCACTTAAAGAAATAAGCCAAATAGCCTGTTTCCCTGCGAGCCAATGCTACAGTTTAACAGAAAGCTATGGACCTGTAGAAGGTAAGTGAATAAAGGCACAATGCCACATACAGGAAATGATTTGCTGACCAAATTGCTAATCTTCAAGATCACTTCGATGTAAAAACCAATATACGAAGTCATTCTAGAAAGTGGCAGGAGAGGGAATGGCAGTAGAGTTATAGGAAAAAAACTCTAGACTGGAGGGAATGAACACAAAACATGTAGAAGGGGAAGGAAAGGGTGATATATAAGTGACCGTTGAAACACATGAGTTTGAATTGTGCAAGTCCACTCACATATAGATTGGGCATTCACATATGCAGAGGGATGACCATAGTTATAAGTGGATTATAAGCAGAAACATGGATTGTTGACTGCATGGGAGATGGCTGCCCCTAACCACCAGTGTCGCTAAAGAAATATAAATAAATAAATAAATAAATAAATATATATATACACACACACATATATGCATATAAAAATATATGTGCATGTACATGTATGTATACACACACATATATATCAGTCAAAATAAACTAAGAAATTATAATTTCAAAAGATATGAGAAAATCCTTTTGAATACATTTAAGAAATCTGTTCTCAGAACATGAATTTAATTCAAATGGATTTAATTTTACAGAACAATCTAAAGTATTTTAAAGTAAATACATTTACAATGTTTAATAAAATAAATGAATAAATTAAAACCACAAAATTATGAAAATAAGCAAAAAGGACATAAGCAAAAGAATAAGTACATAAGTGAAAAATTGGAAATTCTGAAAATTAAGTATATATTTGATTAAATTTTAAGAGTATTAAACTAAGAATTTTTGATTCAGAAAGACAAATTAAAAAATTGGAAAATATTAAAATATAATCAAACAGAGAGAGATAAAGAGATACAAAATATCAAAGAATAGGGAGAAAACCTAATAAGTTTTTTTTGTTTTTAAAGATTCTATTTATTTATCTTTAGAGGGGAAGGGAACGAGAGAGGGAGAGAAATATCAATGTATGGTTGCCTCTCGTGTGTCCCCTGCTGGGAACTGGCCTGCAACCCAGGCATGTGCCCTGACTGGGAATCGAACCACGATGTTTGGTTGGCAGGCCCATGCTCAATCCACTGAACTATGCCAGCCAGGGCCTGATAAGTTTTAAAATGCATGGTATAGGTTGAAATTCCAAAAGAAAAGAATGAGGACATAGCAAAGGAGAAATAGTACAAAAATACATTAAAATTTAATTTTTTATAATTGAAAAATACATGGGTACTAATTTCAAAAGTACATATTTTCAATAGAATCTAATTGAAAGTTTAGAAATATACTTAAATGCATATAAATAATTAACTTTAAATATAGGAGCCAAGATAATTCTGTGAGGAAAGCCAGTATTTTGAACAACTGTTCTGGAATATCGTGATATACATATGGAAAAATAAACTTCCATCCTTACCTAACATGATATAAAAATATTAACTTGTAATAAATCATTGTCATAATCATAAAAATAAAATTATATCAATTCTAGAAGAAAAAATAGCATTTTCTGTTGAAACTAATAATCTTAGATTGCATTAAAAATGTATTAAAACCTAATCAACACAATTGTGTGTTGAAATTTTAGCTTCATATTTTACATTAAATATATACAAGGGGTTATCAATACTTTCTCAGTCAATATTTAATTATTTTAAGTTTATATTAGAATTATATACTTGAAGGAAAATAAAAGATAATTGTCAAGGAGTTTAATATTATATTGAAGTTTTAAAATTCTAGAGGGGAAGTAGAAAAACAGTTATATATAATCAATAATAATAGTAAAAGAATAAACAATAATTATAAAATACAAATTTGATGAAAGTAACAATGATAACTTTGGAAATTGTAGATATTACTAAGAATTACTGGTAAGGCATCAGGATGAGGAAAACATTTTGAAGGCCTCATCTTTCCTTTGAGAGACTCAGAATATAACTTTAGATTTAAACTTTTATAATCATGTAACCATATTCATTTTAATGGATGAAACTTATAAGTACATGTAAAAGTAAAATAAAATTAATATATTTGAATTGCTGAGAGAATCAAAGAAAAACCAAGAAATCAACAAGAAGTCATTAACAAATAAAAGCATGGAGAAATATGATAGAATTTGTCAGTTATGATAATAAACATAATTGCTTTAAACTTATCTACTAAAACAGAAAGTCTTGCCATTGTCCTACAGAGCAAAATCTAATTACATGCTGATTGCAACAGATACCTTAAGATGAAAATTAAAAACTACACAAAAAGAAGTTGAAAATGAAAGACTAGGCAAATTATCTAGGGTAGAAAGAAAATATGCAAAAATAGTATATCAATATTAGTTGAAGATGAATCAAAATGCCCACAAATAATATACAGTATCATCAGTAATTTTTCATGTTAGAGATCACTGCTTTTTTTGACAGTGATATTAAATTAACGTGCAAGTTTGATGAAACCTGCTCTTACTGAAATAATATTCTAATAAAGGAGATAAAATAAAAGTCAATACATAATTATTAGTATTTCCTAATATTGACAGTTTCTGTAAGCAAAATAAACCATGAACGAAGAGAAAAATGGTGGAGATACAGAATTAGGAAAAGTAACAGTATGGTCTCTTTGAGAGAAGACCTTCCTGCTGAGACCTAAATCAGGAGAAAGAGCCCATCCCGTTGTGTGAAGATTAGGTAAGGACCCTCCAGGGGAGAAATTGCAAATTAAGGTCAATGCAAAGAGAATAAACGTGAGAGTGCTAGAAGGTGAGACAAAATAAATGAACAGGGACCAGATATAGGGCAGCCCAAGACAAAACGTTCAGATATATACTAAATGTAATGGGAAACCACTGGAGTGTGTTTGGTAAAGATGAGGGGAGAGAAACAGATTTAAGAAAATCAAAAGAGAAGTTGGGATCTATATAGGTGAACTTTGCAGAGGTGAGGGAAAGAAATAATAGTGACTGGATTTAAGATCAACTATAATGGCTGAAGAGGGAATCAAATGCCTGAAAATACAAATAATCCCATATAAGCCCTATTGCTTGACCGAAATTATTTGGTTTTTAGCAAATAAAAAATTACAAGAATGCAACTTACCAAAACCTAAGGTCTGCCAAAAGAGTTGAAATCAAAAGGTATATACATTTTTATTAATAGAAAGAATAAAAATGTAAACCATGCATTTGCCTAAATAACAACATAAAAAGAAAAAGAAAGAAGATATAAGAAAATATATACTTAATGGTGCTAATGCTATAAAATATCAAAATGCAGTCCCATGACATGGCTTTTTGTTTATTTGTTTGTTTGTTTATTCTGACATGTAAAGCACTTTTTAATTAAGGCATGGTTGACATACAGCATCATAATAATTTGAAGTGTACAATATAGTGATTTGACATTTATACACCTTACAAAATGATTACCACAAGAAGTCCAGTAGCAATCTACTACCAACACAGTTATTACAATGTGACTGACTGCCCTATGCTGTATATTGTATCCCAGTGACTTATTTAAAACTGTAAGTTTGTACCTTTCAGTCCCATTCACGTTTTTGTCCATTTCCCCATCCCTAACGCTCTGGCAGCTATTGGGTTGTACTCTGTATATATAAGTCTGTTTATTTTATTTGTTCATTTGTTTATTGTTTTAGATACCACATATAAGTGAAATGACACATGAAGTAGAGGATATTATGCTAAGTGAAGTAAATTTTAAAAAGTACATGGCTTTTAAATAATAGCATCAATAAAATTCATTGCATAAAATTCTGGAAAATCTATTCTTAGAAAATCAGAATATTTATAAGAAGTAATTTAAAAAATATATTTCTAGCTGTGTCCAGTGTGGCTCCATTGGTTGTAGTATCATCACGTAATGAAAAGATTGTGGGTTTGATTCCTGGTCAGGGCACACACCTAGGCTCTGGGTCTATCCCTGGTCCAGGCTTGTGCCATCTCTGGTACGGGTATGACCAGGAGACAACCAATCAATGTTTCTCTCTCTCACTTCCTCTCTCTATAAAAGCAATAAAAAAGTCTTTGGGTGAAGATAAAAATATATGTACATTTCTAAAAATTATGATAAGCTTTGATTCAAAAATCATATTTTCTTGGCAGAGGAAATATTTAAGCAAGTCTATTATTATTACCATTACTATGCTATTATTTATCATACAGACAGATCAAAAACAGCACTTACAGGTACCACCAGAGTGAAGGGTTAATTTCACTGTGGCACATCTGCATTATTTAGTTAGTAAAAATGTGTTTTTACCAAATTATTTGAAGAACTACATAAACTATAGTAAACATAGCATTAAGTTTTATATTATTATTCAGTTAAATAAAAATAACTCAGAGCTATTGTACATAATATATTAACTTGATCATAAAAAGCGCATATACTACACACATTCCAAACCTACACCCAAGTCATCATATGTCCTGGTTAAAGGAAATATACCAAGAAACCAGTCATTGTTTTTTTCTGCATGGTAAGTTTGTCAATGATGTTTATATAGTTCTTTTTATCACTCTGTATTTTCTAAATATTCACAGAGAATGTATCTTTAAATTTAGGAGTGATTAACAAACACAATGCCTAAAGATTTTAGACAAAAGAAATGTGAGTTGGATTTTGGAAAAGTAAACCAGCATATGAAGTTCAATAACTGCACTAAGAAGAAAACACATTTAATATGACCTAATAAGATTTTAAATGGGTTGAAGCTCATTTCAGTGGATCTTTGAAGGTAAAATGTTGAAGCAGTGTTTTAACATTTTCTCCCATGACACTGATAATGATCTCACAAAGTTGTTTATAATCATTTTATTGCATTCATCAGCTGAGACTAATTATAACTCAGATGAAAATCATCCTTGCAGAGTGCATTCTAAATATTAATAAACATAAATAATGCAAGTTTACTATTAAAGCAATTCAAAACAACAAACAGAACCCACAGGGAGTTTCTTAAAATTAATCTGGTTTCACATAAATTCTGTCTTAAAATGTTCAAAGCAACAATATTCCATATCATAGGATATATTAACTTTCTCCTTTCTTTTTGTTCTGTTTTCTAATTTTATAGGACAAAGTAATAGTTGTAGTTGGCAGGTCAAGAAGACTTTAGCAGTAACTTCTAATAAGGAAAATAGAACTAATTTAAATGTGAATTAGCTAACAAAAAAATGAGAAGTAGATGCTTTTTATGCTGCTTTTCTAAACTTCTGGAATCTTGTCCTTACCCTTTTATTCCCTAGACTGTCAAAAGTGAATAAATATCAAGGATATAAAACATATTTTTAACTTCATATGTCTATTTAAAATGAATAAGTTTCAAACATCAGATAAACTTTCCCATGTTAGGACAGGATTTAAAATGTGTAGCTTTACCAGCATCTCCTATTAAATTTAAAGGGGTCTTCGTTTTCATTGTTTTGGAGTTGAAAATATATCATCAAACCAAAATGATTGGCTTTATGACCTTGTATGAATTGATTAACATTTTAGAATTGCCATCTGATAATTAGTGATAAGTTTTCCCCCCTCACAAAGCTGTGATTAGCATGAAATGAAATATAATGTGTAAAACACAGAACACAAATTTTATTCATGTCTATTCCTATTATTACTGTCATATTTTCCTTTCTGGCTCTGCATGCCGTTATAGTTTATTGCCATTATTTTCTGTCTTATAGGAATCATTGAATTTGAAAAGATGTTGGTACCAGTTTCAACATTTTCACTTACTATATAATTTAACTTTTCTCTACTTTACTGTCTTCATTTGTTAAATGGCATTAGTAACTCCTGATATAATATGTTGTCACATATAGCTACTCTAAATACATTAGAGAGAATCAAATGAACGTAAAAATACCTGTAAACTCTAAAATACTACTTAAAAGGTAACTCAGATTATAAATTCTGCATATTCATGAAGTCAATGTTATACAATGCAAAAACCATTCATAGGAATGCTTGATTATATTTTAGAGACATATATAAGATTAGGCAGTAAGTATGATTTAAAGCATGTTAGGCAGCAGTGCAAGAACAAATTTGGAGTTGATATAGCAGTAACTTTCTTTGTATCTCTACAAACTTACTCAGGAGTTAACCACAATTATTCTCATGAGAAAGATCACAGAGGTCCTTACTACCACATACAAGCTGAATTGCCCTTTGCTGCTGCTGCCGTTGATCTCAGTTTGTGATAACTGCCTTCTTTAACGTCTTCCATCCCAGGTAAGGTTCCCTGTGGTTTTCACCCCTAGTTTAGTTTTGTACTTTAATCTGCCCTTAGGATATGTCTTTCAACTTCTTTTTTATGCAGAAGAATGTCCTTTGTTACAACCCAAAGGATTATACTCTCTGTGCTCTGGCTCAAAATTTAAGGAGTTAGTGGGGCTACATGTTGTCAATTATTTGAAATGACTAAATCTGGGCACTGATGATGACAACCAAGAAAAACTATGAACCTATTCACAGGACTGAATTTTTTACACCCATGCACCCACTCTGCAAATGCCATGAACATCTCAGCTGAGATTTCTTTTTGTTTTTCCTACAAAGGACAAAGTTATTCAGAAGATAGGATGAGAGTCATAAAATAATTTTTTGTTCCCATCCTTAAATGTGTCTTCTTGAAATATGGATATAAAAGAGAATATGTGCATAGTTTTTCTCTAGATAAAGAAAACAGTGAAATAATTGTCCAACTATTCCTGCATCTTCATCACTCTGTTCCAACCAACATGAGGAAAAATTGCATTGGAAATACATTTGCAAATTTATAGTATTTTGATTTTAAATAACAACATGCAATATCTTCCTAAAACACCCTGACACAAAAATAATGGAACTGGAAGAAACTTGAGAGATCCAATAATTTTTCTTCAGTTTGAACTGTTCAGAACAGAGAGTTATGTTTTTTGTTTTAAGAATTTAAACAGCTGTTTATGATGTGATTTTATAACTTGGGTGGTCAAGAATGAGCTAAATCCTATTCATTCCCAATTAACAAAGAAAAGTGCAAAAATAAATTTAAAAGGCTAAAATATCAAAATGTTCCTTTAGATAATATTTGGAACAGATTTTTAACAGAACATTTTTTCTGAGTGATTAGGTGTAGATATGATTAAAAGCATAATGATTAAGTGTAGATATGATGAAAAGCATTTTCTCAAATGCAATCAGATGTTATAGCATTTCCTAAAATGTTTCATAGATTATTGTTAAAAATACATTTAATAAATTCATAATTTAAAAAATTAAAATTTGTCTTTACTAGAAGCCTACACAGAGTGATTAATATCTAAACATTCATGTTGATGATCTGGAAGATGAATAACTCATATAAGCATATCCTGGATATTTTTTTCTTGTATAATTTGAATTGTGTAATATTAGGTGATAAAGCCCTGTAGGACAAAGAAATATGGGTATTGGTCTGTGGACTCTTCCTTTGATTTTAGGAAAAATTTTGGTGCTTCTTCAGAATATAGCAGAAATAATGGAGTACAGCTTCTGAGGCAGGTTCATAAAAAGTGATGTTTCTTCTGTGTGTGTGTGTGTATGTGTGTGTTGACATACTTGACCCACCATGCAAGAAGACTGAGTATCCTGGAGTCATCATGCTGTGAGAAAGACCAATCAAACAAAGGTGCTTTGGTCCAAAGTTCCAGTTTTAAATTAATCCTTTTCTAGGTGCCAGATATGTGAATGAATGAGCTTTCAGATGATTCTAATCTCTAGCTGTTGAGTCACCCCCAGTCTTTGCGTCTATCTAGCTGAACACCTGCACATCTTGGAGATAGATACCATGAGCATAACAAAATTAATTAAGTTTGGGAGTATTTTTTAGTGAATAAATAGAAACTAGAGTATGACCGATGATACAAAATAAAATACAATTTTAAAGGCTAAATATTTTTTAAAAAGCAAGCAGAATGAAAAGTCATGATTAATTTCTTGAAGAGAAATTAAATTTATAATGATTAAAAATCAAACTAATTTTTATTGTCTACTAAAATAAAATGTTTATTTCTTCATTTTTAGGTAGTAATCAAAACTACAGTAACACTGTTTCTGATGTTAAATCCATGCTATAAAGTTATGTGGAAAATTCTCTACAGTGTTGTTCTAACCCTGCATATTAAGCACCTATTTTTAAAAAAATATTTTTGAGAGTTGAGATACACTTAAGTTTATTTGTAAATTTTGTGTTTATTTGCCTTAAATATATTTCAAATATATGGCATTTTTTGTATATTACTTACATAATTATTCTTCCTTAAAGCTGTAATTTCTGCTGTTATAAAAGAAAATTAGCCCAGGCTGGTGTAACTCAGTGGGTTGGGTGTGGGCTGCAAACCAAAGGGTCTCTAGTTTGATTCCCAGTCAAGGCACATGCCTGAGTTGCAGTCCAGGTCCCCAGTGGGAGCCAT
>PVKM010041863.1:0-13002 GCA_004027735.1 Carollia perspicillata | reverse complement strand
CCTTTTGCCAGGGGCTGGAGATTCTGCGGTGGGGCCCCGTTTGCCCTCTGAAGTCTGCCACCCCGCCCACCTCCGGTGGCCTGGGGGCGCTGAGGTGGCCGGAAAGGGGAGGGGTGGCCCTTCCCGGGCAGTGGTGGGGGGCTGAGCCACTGCCCCCGGGGCCAAGGCACAGAGAATGGCTCTGAGGGGGCGGGGCGGACGGGAGCTGATTGGCCCCCACCAGAGCCAATCAGCACGAGGATCAGCCGAACTGTGCCCGTGCGGGGCGGGGCCAGGGGTGGCCAGGGTCCCTTAGTGGCCGCTGGCCTGGCGTCCAGGGCGGCCTTTTCCCACCCCCTCTCCCTCCAACCCTTTCCTGAGCCAAACGCGAGGCCCTCCCACCCCCTCTCAGGGGAGGTTCTGCACTTAGCCCTGCACAGCCATCGAGACCGGAATCCTAAGAATGAGAAAGTCCAACCAGCCCACTTGACAGGGGCAGGAGACACTCACTTCCTTTTATTTTTAATTGAGAAAAATCCGGGCCCTGACCATGTGACGTGCCCCATTTTGTTTCCCTCCTCTGGTTACTACGGTTTACTAAGACGCCTTGTTCCTTCGTCTTCCTGTCTTAAAATCCAGGAGCAGGAGGGACTTACAGCACATAGCTGCGGGATTGATGGGGTAGGCTCAAGACTCTCACACTTACATCCCTTACTGCGGGGAGGGAGGAGGAGTAACAGCGGAGACGGGGTAGGGAATCATTGGGAAAAACCCCATTTGGCCTGAAATTGCATTAGGATCAACTCTATATTGAATGCCTGCAGTTTGCAAAGCATGGACAAAAACGGACTCTTCTAGGCCCTGAGGGAGCTCACAGGGAAATGGAAACGTCCGATAGAGCTTGCAGATCTCGAGAATCCAGAGATGCGTTACAAAGGCTCCGGTCAGTTTCCTTTTTGAGGTTGGAGGAAATGCTGCTTATTATGCTCCCCAAAACAATTGTTTTTTGACGACTGACAGCCCAGGTGAAAAGTCATCAGGACAAGCTGGGGAACCAGTTTTGAAAACCTGCTAGATTTGTGTTGCACTCTCTCAAAGAATCAAAATTCTGTGAGGTGTATTACTACATGGGACGGAAACTTGGCTGAGATCTGTCTGTCCTTTCTAAAGTAAAGAAGGAAGATAAGAAAGAGAAATACTGTGGAAGTCTTTTATCCTCCCCCCTCACCCCATTCCTCTCAAATGAGCATTTCTCGCCAGCCAGCATTCCTGAATCCCAAGGGAAGGCAACATTTTCCCTTACGTGCGCATAAGAATATACTAAGTAAAAAGGTAAGGAAGGAGTACAGCCCTGGTGTAAATGCTATGTATGCCCTGATCTCTTGTTCCAGAAAACTTTGAACATCTAACAATCTTCTTAATATTTGCCATTGTTTAGGTAGCTTTGTATTTTTCAAAAAATCAATTAAAAGTTCTAAGTATTGTAGTCATTTATCTGATTACACCCAAACAAATAACTGTCTCCAGTATTGCCATACAGGAAGGGACTTGGAATTCAAAAGTGCATGTCCTCCCCCTCCCCCCTTTTAATCGAAATTCCTGGAAACTGCTCTCTTGACTGATGCAATGGAAAAAGCAGCTCCTTGGAGCCAGGGATCTTGCCTTGTAACAGCCAGTACCCTTCACTAGCTCAGTGACCTTGGGCAAGTCACTTAAGTTCTCTGGACCTATTTCCTCACTGGTAACTTGAGAATTTTGTTCCGAATTATTCTAACCTCCTTTGCAGCTCTAAACATAGGAATGTTTTGGAGAAAATGACTAATATTCTTTAATGGGTCAGTTGTAATGAGGATTCTTCGAGGAAGCTGCCGATGGGTCACAACGAAGCACATTAGAATGTTTTGGGTTTTTTTCTGTCCTAGCTTTCAGGTCATACATTCTTTATGGTTTGACTAAGGGCTGATTTTAACCTTTTTTTGTTGAAAGGGAGCAGTTGCAAGTTTTAACAGACCTTAACACAAACCCAACTGACTGCATCAGTTTATGTTTTTGGAATTTTCTGTAGACTAGATTAGGCTCCTCCCCCTCATTTTTAAACTTAAATGTGTGTGGGAATGAAAGTCACCTGCTAGTTCTGCATGCTAAGCCAACTGTCGGAAGCATCCTTCCCTGCCCCACAATACAGGTCACACTTTAGCCAATCCGTCTCTTGACATTATTACTCTGCTTATTCTGTTGGAAATCACCCCTTTCTGAACCCGTGGTTCATGGGTAATGTTTCTCATTTGCACCATCAGAATCATTTGTGAATGGACAAGAAACCTTGAGAGGCCAGATGGGTCTATAGGAAATCTTCCACAATTTTTTTGTTTTTGTTTTCTGTGTTAGGTGTGTGAAAAATCTCAGTATTTCTCCTGCCACCAAAATGATTGTCATCCAGCCTTTTTGCGCGTTAGGATTTTTGATTAGTTAGTTGAGCCATACACATTTTTTCTGACCCAGAGTTATCTTGGCTGTTGAGTCACGAGTGTATCCAGAAGTGTCAACCTTTTGGGCACCTCTGAGTAGATTTCATAAGTCGTTACAATAGTCTCTGGACTCTTTCATTCAGAACTTCGCTGACTTATCTTTTCCCCTGCTATGGTCAGATATGTTTCTTAGCTGTACAGTCTATAAATGGTTCCTTTTATTTTGGTGGGTTGGTGATTTTAGGAAAGTAAAACACTTCGCAGTGTTAAGATTTTGTTTTGCTTTGTTTTAAAGAGAGCCATTTCCTCAATTATTTCCTCATGTTGCAGAGTAACTGGAAATCGTATTCAAGGAAAATAGCTTCTTGTGAATTCAGTTTGAAGTCAGTTTCACCCTAAAGGTTGCATAACTTTTTCCATACTGATACTCTGTGTTGAATATGATAGGCATTCTACCACATTTCTAACGGTATAATTGATTTATTTTATTGTTTTATGAGTCCATCGCTATGTGGCCAACTTTAAACTCTTTAAAACGTTACTGAAACACGTTCAGAAGTTGTAAGCAGACTGAATGGTAACAGAATTACATTTTGATATTAGTAAGGTATGATAGCATCCTGATTTCCTACTCATTTTAAACTAATGTGAAGTCGTTAAAAAAGGTTACTGTCAGCCTTTCTAAAATGCTACCTGTTTGCTTCTAATCTTGTCCTATGTTATGGAAACGAATGTCTCCCATTCTTAATTCACAGAAACGGGGGAAAATGGATTAGATAAGTACAATGCACTGTCGTCTGGGGGCAAAGGAATAGTTTCCATTTTAATAACTTTCTTGCTGAAGGCTCTGCTATAATCTGTTGAAATAAATTTGGTTGGATAAATGTTATTTGTGCTTCTTCAATGAGTCAGTGATCTTTGAATAATAGAGCTTTCTAGAAGTGATGTGTTTGTGTTGAAAGGCTGCTTTGCTTTCTCAACTTCTCTTCTGCATTTTCATTCATGATGGCAGCAGAACTGACTGTGTGGGCCAGACTACAATTTTAGTCATCTGTATCTTCGGGGTGGGGGGCGGCTGTGGCTTCACTGCCCCTACCCTGAGTGTTTTATTGAATAAGCTGAGCTGCATGCATTGTTTTCCTTTTGTCATTCCCTGTTCCCTACCCTCCCACCCCCCACTCCGTCACACCTGACCTGGCCCAGTTAGAGCCAAGCTCCTACACAGTGAGTGCTAATTGCTTGGCCTGAAGAAGAGACAGAGAAACCCCAGCTGTAGTAAGGAAAAGAGACAGATAAACTTTCCTCCTTCTTTTCTTTCGACCAAAACACACTTTAATGTGAGTTCTCTGATCGTCCTTGGCATATTTATGTCATGTTGCTGAACAGTATCACTTAATCTTGAGAAGTTGATAGTTACGTTTGTTGAAATGATCAATGAGGCATTCTTCCTTTCTTTTGTCTCCAAATATGTCGGGTGACAAGCAGACTGTATTTTGTAGAGAAAGTCACATAGAGAAAGTCACAAGTCCTTCTTTTAAGAAGGTTATGATCTAAGTAAGACAGGCAAAACGTTTAAGAAATTATAAGAATGCAGTAGTTAGTGGATAGTGAAATCGTCAGTAATTACTATGTCTTCAACTGTTACTTGTTTGATATTATTTAATGGTCACTTCCCTGTTCATTTAAAATTTATTTGAAGGTTTCCATGGGATATGGTAAATAAATTATACTTACCCTGGAATTTTGGGGATTGTGGGGATAGTCAGAAGAACTTTAGCATCTCCAGTGTAGTGTTAGAGGCCGCCCCACCCAACGCAGAGGATCTGACCTTGGTCGCTACGCCGCTGTTTCTCTTTGGGCCCTCTCCTCCCCTCTCCTCGGCAAACACCGCTGAGCACCTGTTGTGCTTCAAATAGCACATTTTCTTGAAAGAAATGGGGGTGGACACTTGGAGGAAAAATGGGAGTGAGGGGAGTTCATCCAAGTGACTACCAAATTTCTTACAGCGCAACTTATCTGGGTTCAGATAAATCAAGATTCAGAGTGTGCAATCCGTGGAAGTCAGCATTTTTTGTGTACTTAGCAGGTGAAAGTGCTTCTCCCTCAAAGTTTTGTGCTTTTTGTTATCGATCTAACCATGGCTTCCTGCCCCACAGTAACACCAGTGTACACTTATACAGTGTATAAAGCTGTCGAGACTCCCTTTTGGAAGAGTGGCCCACTTTCAGATAATCTACTAGGAAACAATATTGGCAAGAAGCTAGAAAAACTTGTCTTTGGCTTTTTGACCAAGTGACGTAGCCAGGAGAGGGGTCCAGGTGTTAAGTGAGCAGGAGTTCAATGAGTGCTTATTATGGGTTGGTAGGGTTAGGAAACGGAGGTGGGGGTGCAGGGGGGGGAGTGGTGGGGGCTGCAAAAGGCATTGTAAAGTCTCTTCTTTTGGTCTTAGAAGCTCTGTTATTCAAAGACTCCCCCCCCAGCCTTTCAGTGGGTAGTTTTTATTTCTAGTGGTGAAAGGCTCCAACCCTCTCTGTGCTGGCTTCTGGCTGGAAGTAGAATCTCCTTTGAGAATTTGTCATGGCTCTCTCTTAAGTGTGCACACACACACGCACGCATGCTCTCTCTCTGTTATGATGGTGTGAGTCATAGTTGTTTTGAAGTTTGTAGTAGTTCCTTCCAGAAACATAAAAAAGCATTTTGTTAAGACCATCACATTTTATGATTGCTTTCTGCGCCTACTCACACTATTCTTTTCCCTTTAACTTTTTCGTTATAGGCAATACAGACACATTCTGTAAATTTCAAGTAGTTAGCAATGTTTTAAAAACGTACAGAATGAAGACTAGGGCTCCCTCCCCCTGTGGTCGCCCGGCTCCTTTTCTCGTGGGCCACGGTCAGTGCTGGGTGCTCTTCGTTTATCTTTCCAGAGATGAGCTGCCTGTAAATTTCAAAGCTTAGTAATAAAAAGTTGATTGAATGCCCTTTGCTCGAAGTCCCAAATTTCTGCACTAAATGAACACAGCAGCCAAGATACCTCTTAAATAGACTCACTGCAGTTCTATTTTGTTAAAGACAAAAAAGAAAAGTGCTTTCCATGCCTCCTTTGAGTTTCGTGTTTGCACAGATTAAGGAGGGCAAGGTGTCTAAGTTTTAAATATTGCAATTTAAAATCTTTATTACTTTTATTTTCTTCCCCTGTTCACTTCCATAGTAGTACTCAGGCCCTCCTCATTCCCTGCCCTTTCCTCCCCCTCCCCACGGAATGAATAATTAGTTCTTAATATAGTGTAGTAGGATTACCTATAAAGGTTAAGGATCCTTCTGAAGACAGAATCTAGACACCCAGGTCTCATAGTCTTGAGAGTTCGAAAGAATTGATGCTTTTATTGGAGTAGTCTTTCACCATTTCCAATTCTGGGAGCAGTTTACTTTAATATAATATCGCATAGAGTAATAAAGTCAATTCCTTGACACTAGTGATTTCCTCTAATTTTCTTCAAAGTTATTAATGCTTTGGAGAAAAGGAATGGAATACAGAGAACCTGTTATTCATCCCAAGGAAGATATGTGTGTGTTACTGAGGTCATTTCTCCTTTGAACCAAGGAGAAACTCTCTAATGTTTAAAAACATTGATAACTGATGCCCTGATGTTCTTTGCTCATTGTAGTCCAGGTAGAATCTGAATGGAGTAGGAGGGCTGCTAGCTCTTGTTACAAAACAGAATATGGTGTTCAGAATATGATAACAGGTCACATTTAAATCAGAATTAACAGTGGTGTATCACTTTTGGTGACTCATCAATAAGCATGTGCTAAAAGCAATAGTATCAGTTTTCTTCCAGATCAAATAGAGCAGGGGTCCCCACCCTCTCGGCCTGGGCTGGTTGGTACCTGTCCCAAAACCAATCCCCTCCCTGCCCCCACCCCAGTCTGTGGAAAAATTGTCTCCCATGAAACTGGTCCCCGGTGCCAGAAAGGTTGGGGATTGGAGACCGCAGATCTAGAGTAAGGAGGAATGAAATTCATCAACAGGAAGAAACTTTTTAAAAAGCTGTTAAAGGGTTTTGTCCGTGAAGCTATCTAGTTCCTTAGGTGTGTGCATCACTTAGCTTTGATGTGTAGCAAATGCCCCCCAAACCGATTGCCTGGAAAGATCTCTCATCTGCTTTCCCACCCCCACACTGCTGGGGGTGGGAGACTGGTCTGGCTGCTGCCAGTCTCACCTGTGCAGGCTGGTTGTGGTCATGGAGGGTTGCGTGAGGGCTGGTGGGTCTCTGATGGCTTCCTCCACTTATCTGCCAGATAGTGCTGGCTGTCACTTGGGGCTTGCTATTGACTGAGCCACCTGTCCCCTCCTGGCCAACCTGAACTTCACAAGGCATTGGATGAGGTCCTAGCAACAAGGGAGGGCAAGCATGCGCAATTACCTTTCAAGCCTCTGCTTATAACACATTTGCTACTTCCCCACTGCCCAAAGTCAGTCACAAAGCCACGGCCCGTTTCCAGGGGTAGAGAAGTAGATGCTACTTCTCGGTGGGAGAACCCGACTGTTTTGTGATTTATACAATGCACACATGTATTTATAAATGGAGTTCCTTGTGTCATCTTGAACATTCCCTTATCAGTTGCATGCTGAACGTTTAGAATAAAATTCTTCTTAGATGTTTACAGCGAATATTCTCAGCTTTGGGTGAAATTTCAGTGATTTCCTCATATTAGAATGGTATCACCTTTTTCCTTTTATTATTTTTTAAATTTTATTTTCCAATTACAGTTTATACTCAGTATCACTTTTTGTTTTATTTTTCAGGTACTTACCTCTTTCATTTTTCTTTGAAAAATGTGAAAACTCTTCCCTCAATAAATCTTATTGCGTTCATACTGCGAGCCAAGTGCTAGAGACTGAAATAGGCTTGTCCTGTCCCTGTGGTGTTCATGGGAGGGAGAGAACAAGGCATTAAACAAAGGATTGTGCTCTGTAAAGTGGGGTCTAATGGACGACGGGATATGACGAAGCGGAATAACGGGGAGCCACTGAAAATGTAGGGGAAGCAAACCATTTGAGAAAGAAATAATGTGGCTGTACCGCTCAGGTTTATGAAGCTGGAACAAATATTTTTCTATCACGTGTTCCTGGGATCAGGCCTTGGGATGGCATTTTTTATAAGAGTTAGATGGTCTCTTGAGAATGCCTCTTGAGAGTGAGGGCTGGAAGCTCACTTCTAAGAAAAATATAAAAAAATGATACCAGTGTTTTTAGTACTGGAGGCTGGTGTCTGTATTTTTAGTGCCATTGGTAGTTGGTGACATTCTCTGTGCTTTTTTCCCTAGAGCACAGGATGACGCTTTCTAACACCCTCAGGTGGCTCACAGAGGCTTGGAGATCAGTGTGTACCATAGGGACCCCAGAGCCAGAGGACATTAGGCATCCTGTACTATCTTCGTCTGCCCTTGACCAAGACCGCAGCTGATCCTGTGAACACAAGCTCAGAGAGCTAGACCTTTCCTGGGGTGAGGTGGGGAACAGTGTCCAGAAATGGAGTCAAAGACTTTTCAGTAGTTTGAAAGAGGTTTCCCCCCCAGAGCACAAATCCATATGTTGGTGATGCAGAGTGGCTAATTATTGGGAAGAAAATGTAAATGGTTGTAAGGTAGCATGCCAGGCATGGTATGTTCTGTGTTCCAGATCACCCACTAGGCAGTTTACATTTTTCTTTTACCAGAATCTTGAACGCCTTAAACGTTCCTGAGGCCACAGGACAAAACAATGTGAGGCAGTGAGCAAAATATGCCACGGCGAGGGGCAGGGGAGGGGTGCCCCTCAGGGTTTCGAAGGGCTGGTTGAGTGGGGCTGGTATTTGTATCTTGATCTCGGCAATTCCCATCCGCCTCTCAACTCCTCCCTCGCTTCCTCTCTCTGCCCCCCTCCCAATTCGAACGCACTCTTTGAACCACGGCTAAACAATAACTTCCTTTCAAAAGCGGATCCCATTCCCTCTGGTTAGATTAAGGACTATAAATATTACATCTATTTAAAGAATGGGTAATGACTTAATTTCTGAAAATATTTTACTTCCACCAGTAGGGTTCCCTGGAAGTCATTGGGATCATAATGAAAACTCTCCCTTTCGCCTAAACTTTACCGTGTGTGTGTGTGTGTGTGTGTGTGTGTGTGTGTGTGTGTGTGTGTGTGGTGTGTTTGGAGGAAGTGGGACGGAGGGTTAGGGGATGGAAACTACAGCCCAATAAAAAGGGTTATATTCCTAACATGAGGTCTTTAAAAATATTTTGCAGCCGCTGGTCCCTCACAAGTCCTTACAAGGGACGACCTTCAGAAAGTGTGCAGGCTTATTGTTTCTCGCGCCTTTGAACTGGGTGAGGAATGTGGCCCGAGACGGAAACATGAATGGCTGGTGCTTTTAGCCTCCAGCCTGAAATTTGCTAGAGGAATGTTATTGTGTCTTCAAAGCCTGCGTCCCACCAGGCTGTGTTGGACGGGCTCTTGAAAAGTGTCTGCATTATCAAGAACACAACAAAAGCCCTTGCCACCCAATTCGATCTAATTCACTGGCTACTTTTAAGCAGATTTTATATTAATGTCTCTTCCCTAAGCATAGAGCCCCCCATGCATGGTTCTCTCCCACTGCAACCGGAATGATTTGTTGTTTCTCAGGAGATGGAAAACTCCAGGCTGTTTGGGGATATCATTTTAGAAAATAGTGGCAGGAGGTGTTTAGCCAAAACGCGTTTTTGGCTCGGAAGAGTTCTGAATAGACTTGCACTATAGAGCAGTAAAATCACCTTTGCAGTGTAAAATCAATACATTTCACTGATCAGAGGAAATAGTGTTTTATTTCGAGGGTTCAAGTATACCTGGCACCCGGCCTCCTTTCTTTCAGAAAATTTTCCCCATCCTGGGAGATGGAACCCCAGGTGCTCCTGCTTCCTTTGGCCACTGGGTTCATGGAATCCTTTCCAACTAACAGTTGTGAGCCCTTTGAGAGTAGACTCCCTGTTCGTGTCATGACTCCAGTATCTGAGGAGGTACTCACAAAACGCTTGCCACGTGATGCATTTGGTTTTTCAATAATTCAGTAGAAAGTTGTCGAATTCTGGGAGAGGATGGCCTTAGAAATTTCCCAGACGAAAACAATACTGTGGATGTGGTTTTGAATACATCAAACCATTTCATGTGCCAGATATTTTGAAATTCAAATTTAACAATACATTTTAAAGTAGTCACACAGAATAACAGGAGTCTTCCCAAATCTGATATGAGTAGATTTGAAAACTTGGGTAAAATTAATTACAGTTGCATCATCCCTAGTTCTGAGATCCTTGGATGCTTTCTCTGTTCCCCCAACTGTTCTTTTGAAGATTGACAGAAACTTTGCTTTGTTTTGACAAGATTTATTTCTCTGCTTTCAACAGTAGTGCATCAACTTTCATTCGATTAATAGAGTTCTTCTGATGTTAATTGTAGCTTACTGATCTAGGTCGTAACATAACATTTTTACTGAGGTTTAAAGATATCAAAGCAATGAGAAAATTATTTGAAAAATAATTATTGTATTATAGGTACCTCTCGTTTGAAAAGGAAGTCGGTTATAAAGTATGTGATTCATAGAGTCCCCTTCTGATTTGTCCCTGTGCACTTGGCTTTTCTTCCTCTTGGGCTTATTGTTGCTAATTAGTCCCTCTGCTAAAATACGGGTAAGGTCTGGGAAAAGAAATTAAATTTAAACTAGTCCATTTTGCCGGTATGGCGCTTGTTAGCTACTCGGCTAAAAAGGTACCTTGCCCTGGAAAATAGAACCTAATTACCAAGATATGAGACTTTCCCCCCTGCGTTTCATTCCCACTCTAGATTGAGGCTGGGCTACTTTGATGACCATATTAATAGAATGTGTATTCTGGTTTATCCGCTGTTATAACAGTTCCTTTTAAACATTGGTTGAGATTTCAAGTCTTAAGCTAAAACTTAGGATTCAAGCAATTTCACATAGAGCAAAACACCTATCATATGTTAATATAAAACCCTGCAACTCCTTAAGATTTGTAATGTAAATGTATTCTGTTCTATTTTAAATAGGGCTTCAGTTTTCTCGCCCCTGCATAGTCATTTGACATTTATGTAACTTTCTGAAACTTGACCATTTATGCAGCTTTCTGACAGCTACGTGTCTGGTATTGAGCTAAGGGGCTGATTCTCTGTAGGCCAGCATGGTTGACCAGGTTTGAATGCTTCGTGCAGTGAGCCTGGCATTTGGTAGATAGTATTTGTTTAGATACTGAGTGAAGGACTGTGGGACCATATGCTTTTAAACCGTGCTAGGGAAAATATGCCTATACCTCCTTTATCTGTAGCCCACAATCATACTCTATGCAGGAGGACAGAGAGTCTTCCTTAACTCTGTTACCACTGCTCACTGTCTTACAGTTTTCCATTGATTCCATAATTAACTTAAGCCGTTGTGATGACTGAACCTGGGAACTTGAAGAAATCAGAACTTGTCATGAAGATAGCATTAGGGAATTGCCCAAGACTCAGATATTTGTACACTGGACAGGAGAGAATGTTCTGGTTAATTCATGTAACGAGGAGTTAGTGAGTTTCTACTGATTGCCAGCATATCCCTAAGTTCTTGACTTACAACTGTAAAGAAAGCAGACGAAAATCAGGCCCTCTCACGACTTTCTTGAGGACATGTTGACTGAGAAGAGTGTGAAGGACCCGCTTCCCTGGAGGGTGGAGGGACACAGGAGACGTACTGAGAGAAGTAACGAGGACTTCTGCCCTTTTCATGGACTCGAGGGGTTGACAACCTTGATTGATTTGTACACAGAGTTTCACTTAAAACTCGACATGTCCCTGTGCCTGGATGTAGGAGTGTGGTTGACACAGCCTGTGGCTTCTCAGTCATGTTTGAGGTTACCCTGTGGCTCACAACTGAAGCAAAGGCTGATTTTTCCGACGTGTAGGGCAGGGTGTGGAAGAGGGAAGAAAGTGAGAGCTGAAGTTGATGTGTGTTTGCTTGGTAGAGATTGTTTTACCTAAAAGGCAAGGTCCGGAACAGGCGACAACTAGGGACAGATGTGAGGAGTATGTGATATCTCCTGAGGGGCCCTAGGAGAGCCTGGGCCTGGCCGATGTGGCCACCAGTGTGGATCCGGCCACAGGCATGTGTTGGTGAGTTTTCTTTTTAAGACTATTATGCAAAACAGGTAATTATGTATAGTAACCCTTTTCTGAAATTTTGTTTGAAAGTTCTTTTGGAAAAGTATTTAATATGTTTGCTCAGCTCTACATGTATTCTTTGTATAAAATGTTTGGGAGGAAAAGACTAGTACCTCGAAATTCTTCATATAAAAAGCTGTTATTTGCGTATTATTATGTATTTTGCTAGTAAGGATTTCCAGGCATATTTCTGTTAGATCCATACATCGCAGAGGAAATCCCACCATTTTTAGGAATCTTTTCAAGTGGTTAACAGCTTTTATGGTGAGGAAATTCCTTTGTAGGTAAGTTAAACCCACCGTTCTCAGATGAGCGTGTTTTCCTCATTTTGACTTTGCCAGTGGTGACAAGTGATGGCTCTGCCCTTTTTTTTTAAATTGAGGGTATAAATTATAGTTTTATCAGGAGATTTAAGTTTATATAATACAAAAATCTAAGTAGGGCCCAGTAAGATTCTAAAAACAAATTAAAAATAAAATACAATGAATGTATTGAAATGCGCAGAAGATAAAACAGAAAATTGTAACACCCTCAGTACTGTTACTAATTAGTTTGCTAAAGAGGAAACAAAACTGGAAATGAGTTTAAACAGAAAGTCTTAGAAGAAAATAGCCGTAAACATAAAATGTTTTATAAGTGATTAGACAATGCTAATTAAACTGAATGTGACTTTCTGGGCTTTAATATAATGTATATTCATTTGCTGAAATTTAATTATAGAGTCCATTTCCTCTGAAAGGAATTTTGCATCATCTACCTTTAAAAAAAACAACAACCAGTAATTCATCAAATACAATTTACAGTTTGGGGTTCTTTAATGTGGCCAGGAGATTTAAAGGTGTTTGGAAAGCATTTAGAGAGCGGAACACATCGATATTTGTATAATTACCTAAACTTATTCTATCACTCATTTTTACTCAGTAGCTTAAAAAAAAAAGCATTTCCTCACTTTCTGACACGCAAGATGCTCCGGTATCATCTTGTTTATTTCCTGCCCCAGTCCCACTATCTGGTCCTCCAAGGAGCCCTGGCGCCTTTCACTGGAAAATTGCATTAGAAACCCTCGGGTCTTGGCGCTAGATGCGTTTGTTGTACTGGGTTTCAGTTCTTTTTTGCCCTCTTGGCTTTCAGAGCAAGGAAGTGTGTGTTTGTATGTAGACACCATCTTTGAAACTACCTGAACAGCAGTATAATTTTTTTAATCTGACATAAGATGACATAGACTTTGAGTGCTCTCTTATCTATTTAGGAACTTTTCATTCTACCTAGTCTCACTCTGTCCAGAAAGTACCCAGTTGCGCACTGTGAAAAATAGAG
>PVKM010041862.1:0-12995 GCA_004027735.1 Carollia perspicillata | reverse complement strand
CTCTGTTCTGGGGACACAGAGCAGAGTCAGGTGGAGTCCCCGCCACCCAGGGGACACTGGTGAGCCTCTGACTCTCTTCGCATGCACTGGAGCAGGGGCGAG
Organism: Carollia perspicillata; assembly: GCA_004027735.1. Lineage (NCBI taxonomy): Eukaryota > Metazoa > Chordata > Mammalia > Chiroptera > Phyllostomidae > Carollia > Carollia perspicillata. The sequence goes on along the minus strand of PVKM010041862.1, from coordinate 12,893 downwards.
AGTGGAGGTGCTGAGCAAATGACAGGACACCAGCCCGGCCGGCAGGACAGACGCCTGCCATCCCTAACCTTCAGGGCTTCACTGCTGCAGACCTCAACGCTGGCCAGCGTTTCTGGGATAGCTCATAGGAGAGAGCAGTTTCAATCCTCAGACCTCACACGGCCGATCGGTGGCTGAAAATCAGGACAGCTGTGTACTTGATGAATGAAACACGGAAGCCCAGGAGACACAGACCATTAACCGCGGGGTTATTTCTCGCCTGTCCTGCCTGCTTCTCGCCTCCCTCCCTCTCTGCTTCTGTCTCTCGTTTCCTCTTTTCTGCTTTCACTTGCTCGTGTCTACCCAGACAGACTGATGGACCCGTCTGGCAGTGACACATCACCTATGGCTGGTATGCTGGGCAAACCCAAAAGGTTTCAACAAATTTTAAGATCCAACATTAGGATGACATTTGCTGTTCTCCTGGGGGGAAAAAAATCATTTAATATAAAAACAAGAGCTTAATTACAATTCTTTAAAAGTCTCTCTAGGGTAATATATCAGTTGCAGGCTTATCACTAGAAGTCAATAAGAAGGAGAAACAACGGTACGATTTATGGCCCCTGCCCTGCCTGCTTCCTATTACTTGTTGAAATGACAATTTCATATCAAATGTCATCCATGTAGACTACTCAACAATTAATATTGAGTCCATTATTTCGGGGCGCTCCTGCAAAAAACAGGAATGAGAACGCAAAGCAAGCCTTTCCCCTCTGAAGATTAATAGCAGGAAAGGGGGCTTCTGTGGTGCCAGGTGGGGGGCCCAACTTTGTGGAAGAGTCCTGCGTGAAGAGTTTGTTCTCGTCAATCACTTTTGTTTAGCCGAGTATGAAGAAAGAGAAAACACTGTGCCCTTCATCTATAAGGGGAAATGAAGTGGACACACGGTTCCGTCCTACCTAAAGGCTTACGAGGAGAGTCCGAAACGCCTGCGGGGCTTTCTCCCCCCCTGCTGCAGTCCTCCGCTCCCCTCCGCAGCGGCCTCGGAAGGGAGGAGCCCAGAGGACCGGCTGGCGTTTAAGGTGCACTCCTTGTCTGTGGGGGTCTCTTCAGAACGCTGTGTGCAGTCCGTCAGTCCTCACAATGGCCCCCGGAGGCAGGTCCTGATAGCACCATCCCTGTTCCTAGAGACACAGGTCCTGATAGCGCCATCCCTGTTCCTAGAGACACAGGTCCTGATAGCACCATCCCTGTTCCTAGAGACACTGATACAGAGAGTGTTAGACACTTGCCCAAGGACACACAGCCAGTGGGTGGGGAAACCCTGCGGGGAACTCCCTGGGCCCTTCACGTGTGACCGCTTCAGCTGACTAATTATTGTCTCCTTGGGCTACTGAGGAAGCCCCTCACCTCAGTGTCGGGCAGGAACTGATGGTTTTTGTGCACCCGCTGGGGGTGGACAGATGGCGCATCTCAGTGAAAGCGATGCGACAGATCCAGTAACAGGCCCAGAGGGGCAAGCCACGGACAAATTCAATCACTAATCTTTTAGTGAAAAAGGACAAAACCCAACTCGAATGAGCTTAGGGGAGAAGGGGGCAGGTTTGTTGGCTCAGTCACCGGGAAGGATGGAATGAAAGGGGTCTGGGAGCAGGGTACTACTGTCAGGGGACTCATCGCTCCACATCTCTGTCCCCCAGTCCCCCTCCCCCACCAGTGACGCCCTCCTCACACCCTTCGGAGCAGCAGGAGGGAGGACAGAGCCCCAGCAGTCACAGGTCTGTACACTCCAACTAGAGCTCTCCTGGGGAAGAGCAAGTTCCCTCCCAGCAGCCCCACACAGCCCCCAAGGGCAGGGCCCTGTGTGGCCTGGTGAGGGTCCGAACCCAGAGCGGACTATTTTCATAGCACATCACCCTAAATGCAGGGACCTCTTCGTATAGGAGTTTATTTTGTCCCCACCAGGGACAAAATACCCCACCAGGTGTAATTTCCATGAGGACAGTGCCCTTGACAATCTCATTCCCTGTTGGCTGTCCCTAAGGTCTGCAGACATTTCTGGTATATGGGGAGGGGAGGAAACACCGAACTAAAGCAGAATCAGGTTGCCCCACGGGAACACACCTTCCCCCAGGCGGTGTCCTCTCCCAAGTCTGTTGGAATGCCAGGGCAACAGCTACAGGCAACACTGTACCAGGAAAGAGCTGACAGGCATCCAGAAGAACCAGGCTCCGTTCCTGGTCCGGGCCCTGCTGTGGCATGACCTCTGGGCGGGTCAATCCACTTCTCTGGGTGCAGTTTCTTTGGCTCTTCAAGGAAGGTCATTGCTCACCTCCCGGTGCTGCCGAGGAGGGTCAACGTTGCGTTCAAGTTTGGAAGGCCAGTGGGGCACGCTCCTCCTGATCACCTCCCAATGTCCCAAGAGCTCATCCAAACCCAGCAAATCAGATGCTATGCCCACATGCTTGTGACCCCTGCCCTGCATCTTCCCTGCCTTTATTGTCTCCAAAGCCTTCTTGTCCGCTTACCTGGGATCACCCAGAATGCACAGCCCATTTCCAGTCTGTGTCTTTAACAAAGCACTTCCTGACTCCCCTGAACTTGAAATAATCTTACTTCCCATCGGATCACCTCAGGACTCTATCTGTACATCTCCAGAAACACCAGGTGAAACGCTCTGCCGTTGTTTTCACACAAAGCCCAGGGAAGGACGTGAAATTGGCTGAGAACCGTGGGCAGCCCCGGGGCCATCCGAGGGTTTCTGGTCACACCGGAAGTTGTTAGAACAAGGGGGTACAGGACAGAGAGCTCGCTGCAGGCCTTTCCCACCAATTTCCTACGCGAAGGTCGATCCTTGAACCACTACATTTTGGTTGGTCACAGGTAGGGGGGAGCTAAGGGAGGCCGCAAATTCCACAGACTCCCCGGGGCTGAAGCTAGCTCCTCTCTCAGTAACTCACCTGGGTGCTCACAACAGGAACCTGGGAAAACGGAGAAGCTTGACCAGGGGATTGGCTTCTCGTAGATCAGAACCAGGAAACGCCTCAGATCCCCTTTGGTCTCCCCGGGCGCCTTCATTCTCCGCATCATAGCGTTCTTATCACTCACCCTCCAGAGAACTGGTTGCCACATCCAGTGTTTTAAAGGACTTTCTGACACACTCTTCCAACAACCACCCTGCCCCTCCCCCCCGCAAAAAATGTTAATGAGTTGATCTCTTTTCCAAGGAAAACTCAACATCTGTACTGTAACCTGCAGGCACAAAGACACGGGAGTTTCCATTCACTTTCTGGTCTGTGTTTCTGCAGTTTGACTCAGTGGAAGACATCATTGAACACTACAGGTATTTTCCTATTGTGCTCATCGATGGGAAAGACAAAACCGGCACCCGCAGGGCGCAGTGCTACCTGACGCGGCCACTCCCCCTCAGCAGACTGTCCTCGCCTTGGTGACCTGCCTTCACCTGCGGGCCCCGCACCCAAGGCCTCTGTTACCCGGCACTGCCTTCCGAAGGTGATTTTCTATGGCTCTAAGGAATGACATTTTTGACGTAGCAGAAAAGAAAAACATTCCATGGTGGAAATGGGAAACTTGATCATGGCTTTGAAAGCTTCCAGTCACAGAAGAGGTCCATAAAAGAGGCAAAAGTTAGACCTGACTTTTAAAAAAACGATCTTGTGAAGAAGCAACTATAAAGACGGCCGTTACGCTCCTGTTCCGGGGGATCGTAACCACGGAGATTACGAAACTCTCGCTTAAGTTTGCAGCTGGCACACGGCAAGTCTGGGTGAGACGCCCAAATCTATGCTTGTTATGGGTCCTCTCGCAGCCTTTCTTTGTTTCGGAAATGCTTGGACCTGTGAACTGACGGTGTTTTCGTGGTTCCTTATGCTGAAGGTGTTGGGGAATGCTAGCTGTATGCCGTTGGTGGTCCTGTCAGTTCAGGTCTAGGGGAGAAGTGTATAAGGAGAGTAAGAGCCCTCGTGAAGATCCCTTCAAAGACAGGAATCAGAAATGCATTTATGTGGCTGGGAAGCAGCCGGTCTCTGGCATAGGCCGTTCAGAGTCACTTAAAGACAGGCGGCGTCAGCAGATTCATAGCAAGGGAGTGAGCTTACGTCTGAACGGGAGTATCACTATTTTTAAAGACTCCAACTGTGGCCTTCCATTCAAAGGAAGAGCCCTCCCCAAGCCAGTGCGATGTTGCAGGAACATGGTCCCCGCTCAGGGCTCCGAGGGTGTCCTTTTATTCTTGTTACACAGTGCAGGTGAGGAAACAGAGGCTCCAGGGGGTTACTGACCTTCCTCAGTGTAAGAGGGGAGCCCAGATTTTTAGCCATTTTGCCTGGCGCCCTCCGAGCACATCTTCCCAGGTAGGTTTCCTGCCCAACGAAAGAGAAACGACTCGAAAACAGAGACTGACCCACCTTTAAATATATACATAAATAAACTCTTGTAGTGAAGTTTTAAAAAAAAAAAGAAGAGTTCTGGTTGAAATTATTAGTACACAATGACTTCGAATGTGGCCAAAGCCTACACGTGAAAATTATAGAGTATTTATGTAATTGTAGCTACAATGCAGAAGTAAAACCAAAATAGCATTAAAAGGTGAGAGATATCAAGGAAAATAATACACACGATGCCCAGGCTTGTCCAAAACTGCCGCCAGTGAGCGCCGAGCAGAGTTCTTAGCGTCCACCAGCTGCCGGCACAGGCGTACGGGCCCCCTCCTTTCCCCAGGTCAGTGTGACGTCATGCCTCTAGGTCAGCTCAGCAGCACGGTGAAGCTGGGACTGCTGACGCCCCCCTGAGCCTGCCCTGGAGTGTGCCTGCACAGGGTAATGAGGGACCCACGAGCCCAGAGGGTTTAAACTGGAGCGTGGCTACTAAGGAGCAGACTGACCCGAGAGAAGGCAGTATGGCGGCTGGTCACGCTCAGCTGGGCTTTAGCAAACCCAGGCCCCCTGGAAACGGACTTGGCAGAGACACCACAGGCTCATGTGCGGGAAGAATCTACTCCTCACTCTTGAAAGCTTTGGGGAGATTTTACCGAGAACTCTGATTCACTTACTCACTAGGCCCACACCACTCCAGGCTGTGTTCTCAAGAAATTTCTGCTTCTCCTCGAGCCTTGTTCTCGTTAAAACAGGTGAACGTCAGGCTTCTGTGTCTGCAATGTTCCAGCAGCTCCTATTCATAAACGCATGATAGGAGGCTGTGAGGAAAAAGTAGACATTGACCACCTTAAAATAAAATGCCCACAGTACCTATACATATGAACATCTCCAAAAGAAGTAGAAAACTCAAGATTCTGACAGGGGTGGCTTGGAGGACTGAGATTTGAGGGGCCACATTAGTTGGGTCTTCTGGAACTCAGATGTCAAGGCAGGAGTTAGAAGTGTACACGTTTATCGGAAGTAATGCCTGGAATGCTAAAAGGAGAAGGAATGGGAGAAGGCAGGGAGAGCCTGCAGGCTGTACGCCGGCCTGACACCTGCGTGGGGGAGGGTCAGGGAAGAGGGAGGGAGGGCAGGCAGGTGAGTAGCACAAGCATCAGAATGAGACTCAGCACTGGGAAGGCCTTAGCTGGCCATCAGTAAGACCCAGAGCAAAGACTGCCCGTGGAGGACACAGTCCCACATGGGGCAGAAATGGGCAGGTGTGAGGACACCACGCATGCTAACTCATTGCCAGGGCTTCCAGGAAAACCCTGACCTTCAAATGCTGAGGGACGTCCAGAAGGCACTGTGGCTGGCAGCTGTCCGAGAACTTGGTGATCGGCAAGTTCTTCTTTCAGGAACACCCACGTGGCCCATCTCCAGATCTGCCGAAAGGGCATCCGGGTTCTCAGGGCTGGCTGTAGCGACACTGTGCTTGTAATAGATCACCAAAGGGTGAAGACGTGTCCGTTTTAATCATGCTGCGTCATCACAGCAGTTCTGTAAAGGGGGCAGGGTGGGTGCTCAGAACCCATTTTATGGTTGAGGAAATGGGCCTCCTCGGTCACACTCTGACCGTGACATAGTCACAGCTGGAACCGAGGTTTTTCCACATGAAGTTCCACCCAGGGTCCAGCTTCTCATTGGATCTGTCATTCCAAGTCCGATGATCTGCCCACGGTGTGCCCAAATTCCAGAGTTTTAATCCAACTCTTCAACTACTAGTTCACTTTCGGTTGAGAAGTGTCTCTTCACACCTCGCCTCGGAAGAGCGGTGGAATTTCAGCTTCGCCTGATTATAGCACCTACGCATTCACAAATACTTCTTTTTAACCAAATCATTGCTATTCAGCTCAATTTATATCTTCCTCATCTTTAATAATGCCTTGTTATAAGCGCTTGTTTGTATGACTATGTATTGTTGCTAGGCAATCTTGCATGTATTGGAATTACAGCAGCGAATGAAGTAGGAGAAACACACAGCAAACAAGTAAACAACCAGTAAGGTCGTCCAAGTTACTTTGCTGTGTTTCCATTTTAACACTTGTCACTGAGTGCTTATAGGGAGGCCTATCTATTCTTGCTGATGCCTATTTGAATTTGCTTTTAAAAGTTTTCAAATTTACTTAATGGAAAACTCCTCCTTTGGGGTATATATGTGTATATATGTGGGGGGGAGGGGTGAATAACCACAGCACACCTGAAATCGATGAAATGTTCCACTCTAATAACCATAGAGAAATCCAATGTTGCCCCATAATAGCTCATTGCTTTTTCTGTGTTCACATACACACACGTTGTACACGATGGTCTACATTATGTATGAGTAGCATCATATTTGGGTGTCTATTTTTTCATCTTGAGTAATATTTGTTCTAAGCTCTTTTACTTTTTTTAACATTCATGATTTTTTTTACATTCATGATTTACAGCTGTACTAACTTAAATGAAACAAATATGTAATTAAATGTCCTAATATCTCTGTAATTATTAGAAAAAAGAATTTAAAATATAGTTTAATTTCTTTTCATGCCCTACTGTTCCTAAAGCCCTTTTGAAATCATGCAGAGGACACATTTATGACAAATTTTCTAGAATAATTTTTGACCTATGAGCATTAATAAATGCTAGACTTGGGGATATAAAGATGAAAAAGACTTACCCCCTGTGGCTGCAGGCCATGAGCTTGGCATTACAGCACATGTAATTAAAAGCAGGCAATGCCAAATAATAGGTTTGGTCATTCTCACCCTGGTACCAGCATTGTCTTGGCAGGCAGAGACTGGTGTGTGGAGGAGGGCGCAGTCCCGGAAAGCTGCCTGGGGGCGGGGGTGGGGGGGGTTATAATTCAAGCAGAGAGCTGAAGAATGCCCCTAGAATAGAATACAAACTTTAGAAATACAAACACTTTGTCAGACTATTTTTGAGTGCTCCCATTTTAAAGGGCGCCATTCTAGTCACTAGTCAAGCAGTGGCCACACATTAAGCGGACACGTGAACCCAGTAGAAATAGCCTCCATGGGGAGAGGGCAGGTGATTTATTGCCCGGTTCTGGGGAAATCGGCTTGCTGTATAGGAGTTTAAAAAAAACCTACAATTATGTTGTACTTCAAATCATACCCCAAAATAAACTCCATGGATCAAACAGCTAAACGTGAAAAGCAAATGTGAAATTGAGTCTTATGTTTTCTTCTAATAATTGTTATGACTTTGGGGTAGGCAAAGACTCCTTAAACCTAAAACATGAATCATAGAGGGAAAGACTGATAGACTCATCGCACCGGAATTTAAAATGTTTGCAGAAGTCCAAGTTGAAAGGCACTGAAGCAGTCTAATGTAAGTATGACCCAAGGATTAAACAAGCGGTTCAAACATATATACACATATTATTATTTATAATATATTTTAAAAAACCTTGGTCCTGTTAACATGTTCAGATGCGAAGCTGGCTGTCATAGCTGGGGAGCAGTGGGTGGCAGGGACACGAGTGCCACCACACAGACATGCTCACATATGACAGCTCATGGCATGGAGCTGTCTTCAAGGACAGATAACAAGGAGCAGGGCAAGAGAAGGAAGTACCTGTCTACTCTGATCCCCAGCCCGACCGAGCTCCATAAGGGACCCACAGAGAGGGAGCCTTTAGCCAGAAAACTTCAAAAGAGGCCCGGAGAGTGAGCAACCCCCCTGGGATGGCAAGTGGGCTTCGGTCTGCCTGCGCGATGAAAGCAAAATGGGCAGATGACCCCCCACGGTTCCCCAGTGCGTCCTGAGAAGCTTGCCGGCGCACAGAGGCCCCAGCACGCCGGGCTCCGGGCGTACCTGACGGCTGCCTCCACCACCGCAGCCAGAGAAGCGCTCGCTAAAATGAGACCTGTACAGCACTTTTCACCCACCCGGACGGTCAAAATTAAGGATGCAGAGCACATCTACAACCAGTGAGGTTGTGCAGAGGCCTGACCATTCGCTTTTCCATTGTAATGTAAATACCTGGCTTTAAGCTTGTTTCTGCTGAGGCATCCATTTCAAAGACGTGCCTGGCCAACTACAAAACCAGATAAAGCTCCGGCCACCATACTTGTGAAGCTCCCCCTTCAGAAAGCCCCGGTGACCCAGGAGACTGACGCCTCCGTGACCCTGCTTCTCCCCTCTCCTGCTGCAACTGCCAATCCTAGGTCTTAAATTCATCAATAAGGAGTGACCCCAAAAAAGCCTGGCCTCCCCACCCTCAACCCCCAAAAGGCAAAACCCCAGGTCTCCCCACCCCTGCCTCCCTCCAGGACATCTGTGTGCTGCGTGCCCTCCGGGATTTCTAACAGACCTCGTTTTCACAAAGTTCCCCGGTGGTGGATACGGAGGCGTGTCTAACAGGAAACACACAGAACCGCAATGATAGTTGGGGATTTTAATACATATCTCCCAGAAATAACAAAGTGAGCAAGCAAAAATGAATGAAACTATAGAAAATTTTAACACCAACCAACAAGAACAGTTATTTGCAGACTAGTTCACACAATAAACACAAAATACATGTTTTTCCTAGTCCAGATAGAATACTCACCAACAAGGACCACCTTTCGGGACCTAAAACAAGTCTTGGTAAATTTTAAAGGATTAGAAAATGTGTCGATTATATTCTCTGAGAAAAATAAATAATAATATGATGTCTAGAAAAATATCTCCAAATATTCAGAAATTAAGCAACAGATTTTTAAATTACTCATAGTCAAAGGAAAAAAGAACAAGAGTCTAAAGTATTTCAAAATGAATGAAACACTGAAATTTGAGGGATACAGCTATCCTTTAAATATGATTTAATATAAGCATTTATAGCTTAAAAGCTTTAAAGAAAAGATAGTTCTATAATCAAGTACTAAGTATAAAGAAAGCATAATTAAGTGCAAAATAAGTAGAAAGAAGAAAACATTAAGGATAAGAGCAGAAATCAAGGAAACAAACAAACAAAAAGCAAACCAACAAAGCCAAAACTTGGTTCTTTGAATTGTTATGGGAGAAAGTTCCAGAAACTCAGTTCTTCTCACCAATGCCGTAAATACAGACCAGCCGGTCTAGCAGCATGCAGCAGGGTCTACTGGTGATCCATCCTCCTGGAATAGAACAGGGCTAGTCAAGGTGGGGGTGGGGGTGCTGGAAGGCGTAGGGTCAGGGTGAAGCAGGGTAAAGGCAGCGAAGGTGGGAACAGCCACAGTTGGTGGGAGGAGGAGTGAGGGAGTTACATATTGATTGACAGGTGAGGGTGGTGCTGGCTCTCCAGGACAGGGGCGTGAATACCCAAAGGTATCGATGGGCTTCTTCCTTTAGGTACGATGGGCCCTTTTCTGCCTTTCAGGACCTGAGATGAAGCATGGTTTCCAAGGCTTTCTTTCCCAGATCGTGGAAGAGAGACAAAGAATTTCTAGGACTGCGGAGTCGGTGGGCAGGGCCTGCATCTCTCCTCCTCCCTGCCTTAGTTTCCCCTCTGGCCCCTCATTCCACTGTTACATCCCCCTCAGTAATAGGAACCCAAAGCTTCGGGGACTGTGGGCTCAGGACGGCTGGGTCAGTGGGTGAGACATGCCTGCCTCCTCCTCCTCGAGTTGCTTTGTGATCTATCCTACCTAAGAGAATGATCAAAATGAATAAACAGCTCACTACAGCCGTCAAAAACATAAGCAAAGAAAACAAAATACTAAGAAGAAAGGAAGGGAAAACACAACAGATCCTACAGACATTGAGAGGCTATTAAAGGAATACCATACACTCTTATTCCGGTTAGGCTGAAAAATATAACTCCATACATATAATACTAACATCAGAAGAAACAGAAAATCTGAACAGCACTTGATTTTTAAAACAAACTAGAAACTTTCCCCCCACACAAAAAAGCTCTAGATCATGATGGGTCTTATCAAAAATTTTAAAGTTATAATACCAGCCCTGGCTGGTGTGGCTCAGTGAATTAAGTGCCGGCCTGCAAACCAAAAGGTCACTAGTTCGATTCCTTGTCAGGGCACGTGCCTGGGTTGTGGGCCAGGTTTCCAATTAAAGGTGTGTGAGAGGCAACCGATCAATCTCTCTCTCACACATTGATGTTTTTCTCCCTCTCTTTCTCTCCCCCTTCCTCTCTCTAAAAACGTAACATCTTTAAAAAATAAACAAATTTATAATACCAAAATTACCAACTTTTTAAGAAAATCAAGAAAGAGGGAACACTTCCAAACTCTTCATAAGGCTGGCATAAACTCAATCATAAATACACAACAAGCACATCACCCTGACAGACAATACAAAGGAAGAAAATTCTAGACTATGTGCCACAAGCATAGCTCCAAAAATCCCTAACACAATATTAACAAATCAGTGGGGAGAAAAGATGCCTGACCTAAGTAACTCTGGAAGTGAGCGGAGACTGTAAGACTACAGAGAAAAAGAACTCTCTGTATATAGTAACCTAACACTCCGGTCAGTGAAGTTTTCTCTGACACAGGTACACGTAGACACTGTACCCTGGGGCTGAATAAATAAGACAATGGATGGTGGACAGGTGAGCCAGGCTTCTCTCTGCGCAAGTGGGAGGTTCCTGACAAGCGATAAGGCCAGGCCACAATGAGCCCTACCTAACACTGCATAGGGTTAGAGACATGTTTTGCTTAATATAGAGATACATGGTTAACCATAGAAATCACTGCATGTATGTACGTGTATACACATTAGTATACGCACATCCAGTTCCAAGCTCTGTTCACTTAGGGGGCCCCGAGGCAATGATACTCTGGTAGAAGAAAAAAATAGTGGGAGGAGGTGAGGAGGCAATCTTGCCTTACCGGTTTTAGAAGACAAAGCCACTGAAACAAACGCACTGGAGATTCACAAACAGGACAGTGAAGGTCTGATAGAGGTGGTACTCCGAGTAAGGGGGCAGAGGGCGGTTTCTTTAAGTTTTTCTGGAAACACAATAGCCTGTCACATGAGGAGGGAAAAATATACCTACATCTAAAAAATCCCATGGCCTTCAAATATTTAAAGATAAAAATATATAACAATAACTACTTGGAAGGAAATCTATGGACATATTTGCGTGGCAGTGTTATGCGTATCGGGGATACTTCTTAAGCAACACGGGAAATCAAACAAAAAAGCAGGGAAAAGCCGAAATGCTTGACTATGTACGTGTTTTAAATACAACAAAAAAGACTAAACAAAATCAGAAAACAAAGAATAGGCTTCAAAAAACTTTTGAAGCACATACGTCAGAGAAATGATTCCTACATATACTACATCAGTAACTCCCATAAGTGAGTAATATAAGCACACAAATAGTCCAACAGAAAAATACCCAAAGGGGGACTTCTGGCCAAGATGGAGGCATAAGTAGACACACTGTGCCTCCTTGAAGAACTAAGATAAGGACAACAAAAATTTAGAAACAAAAAAACAACCAGAACTGACAGAAAATTGAACTGTATGGAAGTCCAACAACCAAGGAGTTAAAATAGACACATTCATCCAGACCAGTAGGAGGGGCGGAGTCCGGGGCCCGGCGGAGAGAGGTGGGGGTGAAAAAAAGCGGTGGCTGGTGGACCCTAGGCTTGGGGTGGCAGCAGGCGGACCCAGCGAGGCGGTGGACTGTGGAGGGGCACTGAGTGCAAGACAGCTAGCTGGTGGACTGGGCAGTCTAACATTCATGGGCAGATAAACCAGGCAAAATTGGGGAGACAGACCACACAACCCAGGGTCCCAGTGCCAGGAAATAAAGCCTCAAAACACTGAAATAAAGCCAATTGAAAACACTTGTGGAAGTTGAGGCACTGGGAGAGACTCCCAACCTCACAGAAGGGCTTGTTGGAGAGACCTGCAGGGTCCTAGAACGTACACAAGCCCACCCACCCGGGAATCAGCACCAGAAGGGCCCAATTTGCTTATGGGAAGTGGCAAAGGGGACTGAAATCTGAGAGAGAGTGGAGCAAGCGCCATTGTCCCCTCTCAGACCCCTCCCCTACACACAGTGTCACAACCCAGCAACATGGGTTGCCCCGCCCGGCTGAACACCTAAGGCCCCGCTCCTCATATGTAACAGGTGCATCAAGACAAAAAAAAAAAAATGGCCCAAACAAAAGAACAGATCAAAGCTCCAGAACAAATACAACTAAGCAACCAAGAGATAGCCAGCCTATCAGATGCACAGTTCAAAGCACTGGTGATCAGGATGCTCACAGAATTGGTTGAGTTTGGTTGCAAATTAGATGAGAAATGAAGGCTATGATAAGTGAAACAAGGAAAATGTACAGGGAACCAATAGTCATGGGAAGGAAACTGGGACTCAAATCAATGGAGTGGACCAGAAGGAAGAAAGAAACATCCAACCAGAAAAGAATGAAGAAACAAGAATTCAAAAAAATGAGGAGAGGCTTAGGAACCTCCAGGACATCTTTAAATGTTCCAACATCTGAATTATAGGGGTACCAGAAGGGGCAG
>PVKM010041861.1:0-12989 GCA_004027735.1 Carollia perspicillata | reverse complement strand
GTGTCCCCTTTACTCAGAGCAAACTTCTGTTGTAGTTATCGAGTCCCCTTCTCTCCCTTCCCCTTTGATGGTTTCTCCAAATTGTGTTGATTCCTTATCCATACTGATCTTTTTCCAATCCTGTGGCTACCACTCCAGTGTAAGGCTAGACTTGATCTTCCTGAAACCGTATTCCTCTGTTCAAGAACCTGACCTATTAGCCTGTCATTCAAGGAGCTTCCTAGTCTAACCTGCTCTCCAAACTGCTTTCCCAGACCCGCCCTGCCCTGGTCCCTGCGCAGACCCAGCAGGCTCGGCGGTCTGCTGTCACCCACCTCTGCCCTTCCTCCACGCCGCCCCCTTCTCCTGCCTCGATCGAATCCTCCTCCTCCTCCTCCTTAGATGTTGCCTTCCTGTATAAAATTGTCTCTATATAAGAGGAGGAAGTAATTTTTTCTCTGAATTCTTTGAGACAATTTTTTGAAAGATTTTATTTATTTTTTAGAGAGAGGAAGGGAGGGAGAAATAGAGGGAGAAAAACATCAGTGTGGGATGGCCTCTTGTACGTCCTCTGCTGGGGACCTGGCCCATAGCCCAGGCATGTGCCCTGACTGGGAATCGAACCAGTGAGCCTTTGGTTCGAAGGCTCGCACTCAACCACTGAACCACACCAGCCAGGGCCTTTTCTCCGAGTTCTTTATATCTTATTGTCTTTTTCCTCACGTAGAACTTGACTGCTTTGTGTCACTGATTTTCATGTGGTCTCGCCTCCCTCCTGGACTGTAAGCTCTTAGGGGCAAGCAGTGTCTTCCCACAGCGTCAGCCCGAGGACCCTGCACGGCCGGGTGTTCAGTACCTATTTGCAGGTTGATTTTACTTATGGGTGAAGCTTTCACTTCCTTTCTTGTAGCAAAAGAATTTGGTTGGGGATTGGTAAAACTAATATACCCACTGAGTAAAGGAAAACGTAAAAGAGAGACAACGGATAGTTTTGTGAAGCGACCTGAGGGTAGTCTACCATGGTTTGGAAGTCGGGGTAGAACAATCGGGAGCGGTCAGAATGAGGGAGTTTGCCCTGGTGGCGCCGCGTGGCGTCCTGGTTCGGAGCTCGTCCTCCGGCAGCCGAGTCCCTCTGAGCCCCACGGCTGCGGGGGTCTCCGCTCTGCCTGCTCCACAGAGCCGTGAGCACTAGATGGGCTGATCAGAGCACTGTGGCTTGTTCGCACAGTTCCTTGACTTCAGTAAAGGTAGCTTAAAAGTTTTAAAAGAACTTATTTACTTTTAGAGAGAGGGGAAGGGAAGGATGAAGGGAGGGAAACACTGATGTGAGAGAGAAGCATCCGTCAGTTGCCTCTTGAACACACCCCAACTAGGGGCCAAACCTGCATCTCAGGCATGTGCCCTGTCTGGGGATCGAACCGGGGACCTTTCACTTTGCAGAATAATGCCCAGCCGCCTGAGCCACACCAGCCACGGCTGGTAGCTTAATCTTTGTTTGCCCATCACGAAGGGTGCACCGTGAAGATGCCCTGTCACCGAGAGGCAATGAGAGCTGCTCCGACCCTTGGCTTGGAAATCTAGAGGTGCAGCTCACTTATTAGGGTGTCGCAGTGGCCCAGAAAAATACGTTGAACAATTCCTGTGAAGGGATTAAGGCGGACCCTAAAGCTGTAGGGATGAGTGAGGAAGGCCTAGTCAGTGTGTCCCAGGGGAACTGATGAGCGTGAAGGAGTCGTGGACGAGTTGTACGGCGAGGGGAGGAGAGGGAAAACCTTAGGGGAGAGGCTTTGTCCTGATGGAAGGAGACTTTCTTAAGGCGCTTTTCCAAGACAGGGAGGAGAAAGTACCACGGCGGCATCGCAGTGCATCCGGGGAGTCTGGGGGCCAGGGATCGGCCCGGAGGTTGTCTGCTCCCTAGGTCAGGGTACCCGGCCAGTGAGACGAGAGCTCCCTAAACAGGCAGCCAGTTTAGTCCTGTCTGTCCGTGGCCACAAATCATGTTGACCCTTGACCCTGACTGCTCCAGTCAGCCTCCTGCGGGACAGCTTGGGTGACCATCGCTGGGCATCTTCTCAGTTTGTCCCCCCGATGGAGCAGGACATCGTGTCCCCATCGCTGGGACAGCTCCTGAAGAAGCCGTGAACTGAGGATGCGGGGGAGTGGCAAGTGGCCTAGAGAAATTCAGCACCACACTGCCACTGTCATCTCTGCGTCCCCGGACGATCTAGTTTTCTCTTCTGGTTTTAGAATATCTGCAATGGTAGCTTTTTAAAAAGATTTTATTTATTTATTTTTAGAGGGAAGGGGAGGGAGAAAGAGAAGCATCAATGTGCAAGAAATACTTCAGTTGGCTGCCTCTTTGCACGCCCCCAACTGGGGACCTGGCCCACAACCCAGGCATGTGCCCTGAGTGGGAATCGAACCTGTGACCCTTCGGTTCACAGGCCGGCACTCAATGCACTGAGCCACACCAGCCAGGGCTAAATCTACTTTTCGTGTTTACAGTGAATGTGCCTCTCCTCTCACTGGGAAAGATGGTCAGAGGCCTGCGTCCCTTGGGCTTGTTGGCAAAGGAGTTCAGAGAAAACCTGAGGCAGGACAGAATGTTGCCTAGGGTTTGCGAACAGATACCTGTATTTGGACTGAAATGCCCCCTTTTCTTCTCACAGGGGAAAGTGGAAGTAGAAGCTGGGAAAGAAGGTATGAAGTTTGAAGCCAGCGCTTTTTCGTACTATGGTGTGATGGCCCTCACAGCCTCACCAGGTGAGTTTTCTTCAGTCCGGGAGGGCCCGGCCTCTGTTAGGAAATAATGCCTTTCCAAAGTCGCCATTCTTCCCCTGCCAGCTAACCCTGTGTTTATTTACTTCCTGAACTTCTTATTGAAGTCGCTCATTATACAAAAAACCCACACGAAGCACAAGTGCATGTACTTCTGTGACTTTTCACAGACTGAGCACACCCGTGAAAACCAGCCCCAGATCAGAGACAGAACCTCATGACCCCATGGGGCCCTCTGCCACCAGCATACTGCCTGCTGGCCACTGTCCCCCAGAATTAACCACTGTCTCGACTCCTGAGCATAGACTAGTGTTGCCTGTTCTTGAACTTCATATAAATGGAATTATACGGATGCATTTTATTGGGTCTGGCTCCTTTCACTCAGGCACGTTCCCCTGTATTGCCAGGGTGCTTACACTTCACTCCTCATTGCTGTGTGGTGTTCCGCTGTGTGAGCGTGTGAGGGTGCATTCACTCTGGTCGTTGCTGGTGGGCGTTGGGGTCGTTTCCTGTTCGGGGCTGCTGTGGAGCGTGTGGCTGTGGACACTCCTGCCCCGTGGTGGACGTGCGTGCGGTTCTGTCCGGTCTGTGTTTAGGAGTGGGATGGCCGGGTCACGGGGTGTGAGGGTGTCTGCAGCTTCAGCAGCTTCTGCCCAGCCCTTTCCCCTGGTGGCTGTAGCAGTTCACACTCTGCTGTAGTGAGGGGGCCCCTGCGGCTCAGCCCCCACTGCTTGCTATTGTTGAGTCATTAAAATGTTAACTATCCTGGAGGTCTTTAAATTTGCATTTTCCTGAGGATGAATGGGGCAGTTAACATGTATTTATTGCCTCTATCCAGCTCCTCTTGTCTAGAGAGCTGGCCAGCTGAGTCAGCCAGCTGGGGGTGGCTGTGCCATGGGTGTTCACTCAGTGCTCTGCGTGCCCAAAGGTGGAGTCTGTCCTGGTAGGAAAATGGACACAGACACCTACCCAGCTCCCCTCTGGGATGGGACCTGAATGGGCCTCTCTTGACATTGCTTGCTTGGTGGTGTGTGTGCGCGCTCCTGCGCTTGGTACCTTCCTGGGGCTAGACCAGGGCAGGCTGGTAAACAGAGGTGCTGTACTGCCACCTTGTGGCCAAAATGGCAAGTGACATGCTGTACTCGGAAACATCCTAAGGAGCAGTCATTTCTGAAAATCAGTATCAAAAGGGGAGGGCACCTCCAGACGAGGCTGTTTTTGTGATGTCGGTCCTC
This sequence comes from Carollia perspicillata, assembly GCA_004027735.1. Taxonomy (NCBI): domain Eukaryota; kingdom Metazoa; phylum Chordata; class Mammalia; order Chiroptera; family Phyllostomidae; genus Carollia; species Carollia perspicillata. The sequence continues at coordinate 8,997 of PVKM010041861.1, read as the reverse complement.
ACGTACTATGCCACACGATGTCTCAGGCACCAAGCTGTTACAGTTAGAAAGCCAGGGAAACATCAGGAAGTCTGTCGCACTTCCAAACCTCCCCTGCCCCAGATGTATCTTCGCACTATCCCTGGGGCAGGTTTCCGAGTCACATGGGCCTGGGTCCCCACTGTCAACTGCTGACTGACACCCAGTGTGAACATAACCCTGTCCAGCTGACCCTGTCCAGTCAGTGTCTGCTGCAAACTTGAAGGTGACCTTCCGTTTTCACTGCTTGTGAGGAGACACGGAGACTCTTAACCAGGCGCAGAAGGCCTGAGTCACGGCCTCAGCTCCAGCATATATAGTTGCCTGACTTTGAGAAAGGCCCTTGACTTCCTCGTTATTAAAAGGATATAATAAGATTATCCTGTGTGATTGTTAAAAGAATAGAATGTACACAGGCGTGACCTTTACAGCTCAAGAGGAAATGTTGATGTAGCAGGTGTATCAACTGTGACTGTTTTGGGGAACCGACCTCAGATTACCCCGGGAGAGCAGAATCAGATTTATAAAGTGGTTTTGAAAAGAAGGCTGGAAGAGTGAATTGCGCATTTGTGTTGGTTACTGGTCTGAAGCCCATCGCAGCTCAGCTCACACTGAACCGTGGATGCAGGTAGGGGCGAGTCCACTCAGAAAGGAACTGAGCAGCAAGCCCTCCGAGCAGAATACCAGGGTGTGGGGGAGGGAGCCGGGCCACCTAGTGTGGAAACGACAGAAAGGAAAGAAATTTCGTCAATAGCATCTTATTGTGAAGCCCAGTGTTTTACTTGACTTTACAATTCAGATTTGGGATTCCGTATGTTCATTGAGAGATGCCATTAATACAGTCATCTCAAGGTAATATTTCTATTAATTTTGATTGCCTAGAAAAATCCCGCAGTAATCTACGATCAAGATTTGCCCAGTTACATGTCAATTATACCTCAATTTAAAAAAAATCGGCCCTGGTCAGGGAGCTCAGCTGGCTGTGGCATCATTCCAGTGCGCCAAGGCTGCAGGTTTCGTTCCCAGTCAGGGCACATACAAGAGTCAACTAATTAATGCATAGATAAGTGGGACAACAACTCTATAATAATAACAATAATAATTGTTATTATTATTAAACCTGCCCAGAAAGTAGGACTGCCCAGTAGGGTGACTTTGGCCGGACTCAGCTCCCCTCCACGTGTGAGGAAGCGGGCGAGAAGGGTGCCTTTGTTCTGGCTGCTCCCAGGAAATCTCTGTATGCTGTTCTTTATTTACTTGCCTATAATACTTTGAAATTTCAAAGTATTCCTAAGCAATTCAAAGCATCAGGTCAAAGTTGCAGTCAGACTAATTAAGGATGTAAATGAATTGAATGACTAATTGCTTGCCACAGATAGGGATGCTGTAGGCGGGGCTGTGAATGAGCGCTGGGTGCTTGGGCCATGCTCTGGGCCTGCTGGGTAATCGAGCTCCCCTTTTGCACGGCTGGTTGTGATTTAAGTCCTTCAGAAGAGCATATGTCGAGCTATAACCCAATTGGGCATTGACGGCTTAAGAGATTTCTAGGTTAGTAAAGAAGCACGTGACTGGGATTCCAGCCTCCCCATACGTATTCCTCTCCTGGAAAGCAGCGTGCTCCTTCGTTGTTGTTGTTTGTTTTTTAACATGACGTCATCTAGGCTTTGTAATTTCTGGAACTGGTGGCTCACACTGGTGGTACTGGTGTCCGCTCCTGCCCCCTGATTGCAGAGCTCCTTCTCGCCTTTCAATATGGTCTCACCCTGTTTTTCTCCGTTTTTCAGTTCCTTTGTCCCTGTCTCGTACCTTTGTTGTCAGCAGAACAGAGTTGTTAGCAGCAGGTTCTTCAGGTAATTCTGCATGTTTCCTTTTCATAATTCTTCTGATTGCCTCCCTGGACCCCCGCAAAAGCCTTCTTCAGTTTTCCTGTGAGCTCTAGAACTCCATGTATCTGTGCCTCAATAGTGAGCTGGCCAGGACAGTATAAGCCCACAGCAGGTGCAGAAGGGGCCGGGGATACGGGCAGGAGATCTTGGAACATGAACAGCAATGAACCATGGGAAGGGGGAGTGATGCTGACCTTGGGTTTTCAGGGCAGCGAAAGGCGGCTGCTTTTGGTTCTTTCTCTGCCCTCAGCAAAGTCGTGGTGTGTGGAGGCCGAGGCCCCAAGGACCTCAGAACCCAAGGATGCTTCTACAGAGCATGCGCAGCTGAACGCTGGAAGGACTGGGAACTTTTGGGGGGAACCCGCAGCACTGCTGTCTCTTGGGTCCTCCCAGCATCCATGTGAATGGGGTACGCGCATTTCTGCCCCCGTCAGGCAGGTGGCCCCGCTTCTCCAGTCTCCCCCGTTTGTTCTGAAATCAGCACCCTGCGCACTCCTAACCAGCTGCTGGTTACTGCCCTGCAGGAGCGTCCCTTGTGCCGGGCTGCTATGTCCAGCTCCTGAAAACAAAGGCAAAGATTCAATCTTTCTTTAATTAAAGTTGCTGGGTTTCCTATTTGATAGTACAACTTTTCTGTATTTACTTTGTTCCATGCAGCTTAAATTTTAAAAATGTGAGTGATGAAATTTGTGTTTCATAAGCCAGTTTCAGCAAAATTCTAAAATGCTGCTGCTTGGTATGGGAAGCAATACTTGTCTTAGAAACCAGTGTTCTCTCAATCTTTGTTCTGAAAAGTGTGGTGTGTTGGAGGGTAAGATATCATTCCTAGAACTGTTTGAATCAGACCAATTGGCAGACTGTGCATACACAAACATATGTGCATGTATATACGTATACACATAAGTCTACATATGCATATTTATGCACATGGTTTTATTGTTTTCTCCCCGTTTTGTTTGCTGGCATCTGCCACCTGTTTAAAATACCACAGAAGCTGAAGTTGAGTGACTTTTGGATGAAGCTCATGGAAATATCATTTGTTTTTTGTTTCCTGTAAAACTTAAGAGATTTCCTAGCTCTGCCCACTCCATCTGATGCAGTAAGGGAAAGACAGGTTCTGATGGTCCCGGCCTTTGGGGATGCTGGCATCGCCGTGATGTTGTACCTAACAAATGGGGGTTGAATTAAACCGGTGATTCACAGCTATTCCAAAAGGCGCCTTGTAGTTCCAAGGGAAGAGACTGGGAATGTTTCTTGACTGTATCTTTTTAGCTCACTCGCAAAAAGACAGGATTCCTAGGTAGGATGAATTAAAGAACACCAAGACAAAAAGCTGAAAGAAAACAATTCTGAGAAGGCATAAAGAGGAATTAAGATTGGAAGTTGTTTTGATAATTGTCTGAAATTTTGGCACATAAATTTGGCAACAAAACACGTCCTGAACTGGAGGGAGGCCATTTCAAGTCCTTACTCTCCTTTGAGTGAACACACGCACGTTTTGTTTGGTTGTGTGTTGGTGAGAGGTGGGTCACGCTGGGCGCCCGTCCGGCTGCAGAAAGGGTCCTGGAAGCAGGGTCGGCCGCTCCAGACCAGCTGCGAGGCTGGGCACTGGGTTCCTGGCAAAGGAGAGGGCCCGTCTCACACGACTGGAGGCGGTGGGTTGCGAGGGAGCCGGCTGTGAGTCTGGATACATTGGAAGACCAGAGAAGGTGCCTGGAACCCTCCTCAGGAGAGAACACCAGGAGGCCTGAGCACAGCACCAGGCCTCAGACGTCTGTCTGCCTGTGAATGTGCCAGGTCTGACCAGTAAGCAGAGTGCCCTCTGAGTATTTCGTTGTTGTAACCTTTACACTGTAGCACAGGAGCGAACACTGTTTCAAAGGTGTCTGTAGACATGGTGATGTGATTTGGGGCTAAGACTTAGCGATACAGGGGCATCTCTCATTTCAAAGAACTGCCGGGTTGTCAGTCAGGGTGAAGTCACACCAGGTGTGGGAAAGGCTTGCTCCTGAGGCCAGGCGTGTGGGGGTGCACAGGGGAGAAATTGTTAACCGTGCTTGTTTATCGGTACTTAACTGGGGGCAAACGCTATGCTGAGCACTGTATACATTATCGCATTGGGAGCCTTCATCAGACCACAGGAGGTGGGCGCTGCCAGTGTCTGCCTTTTACAGGAAAGAAGTCTGAGGCTTTGCAGTTGGGACACCTGATCGAAGCTCTGTTCTGCCAAACAGGAAAACGTGATAGATTATTGATGCGCCCTGTTCCCTTAGAAGAGAAGAGGAAGCAACTAGAGAAACTGCTACTTTGGGTTTAACTTTGACCCAACAGTAGGAAATTGGTTCAGGATATGAAACTCGGGAAAGCTGTGACATGGGAATTTTGGCAGGAAGTGAAGGCTTCATTTGACGTTCCTCGAGTATTTACCATGTTTTGTTCTGGGTGTCGTGTTTTACAAGGGACATTTATGAATGAAATCTCAGACGGTGGTCAGGACAGGGTGAAGAAGGGTGGTGGTAAATAAAGCATTTGAGGTGAAGAACTGTTAAAGTATTTCACTTGGAGAAGAACAGGCTTAAGCAGAACATACTATCTTCGAATTTTTTAAAAAAGATTTTATTTATTTAGAAACAGGGGAAGGGAGGGAGAAAGAGAGGGAGAGAAACATCAATGTGTGGTTGCCTCTCACATGGCCCCCACTGGGGACCTGGCCTGCAACCAAGGCATGTGCCCTGACTGGGAATCGAACTGGCGACTCTTTGGTTTGCAGCCCAAGCTCAATCCACTGAGCTATGCCAGCCAAGGCTGGCTATATCTTGGAACTTTTAAGGGCCATTTCAAATGAAAGTTAGCTCCCAGAGTGGAGGTCATTTGAAGTTGGGGAGGCAGTTTTTCATGGGCATGGTATAGAATTTTCCAGAAGTTGAAGGGTGGGACCAGCCGAGGCCCAGCTCCTCTGTGGGAGCGTCTGTTCGGGACACACGTTGCACTGAGAATTGGTCCACTCCTGTGACGCGATTCAGGACCTGTCCGGAGTGGGCACCTGGTTAATAGTGTGGAATAGATTTGATTAGAAAACCACAACTGGCAGAGGCCTTGGAGGGGGAGGGAGTTCTTATTTTGAAGGAGGTTCACAGTAGAGGCTGTGGTGAACTGGCCTGTAGGAGCAGCATCACGTGGACTCATCTGAATTTCCGTTCAAGGGGTTGGTGTCTCCTAGGGTTGAGACATCTCTGAGCTGCCTGATGGGGGTGTATTGGGGTCAGAGACGAAGATCATAAGCTTGGCTGGGAGGTCGGGTGTGAGCAGGTAGAACTGTTCTGATCCTTTTAAAAATGCACTGATTGGTGGACACCCTCTAGAGTCTTTAGCTTTGGATCCTGGCAAATTAATGAAGTGCCACCTTCCCACAGCCCACGTTTTGTAGCAAGTACTTCCGTGCTTGGGCCGCACTTCCCCCCTGGTTTGTGGTTTCACAGCATTTGGCTGAGGAGCACGTGGCCCTGGGGAAGCCGGGGCGTTTTCTGTGGGGGCTTGTGTGGCGGGCCGTGTGGCTGAGGCGTCTGGCAGAAGTTGATTGAACTTGATTATTAATTTCTACTTTCTTGTTATTTGGAAAACAAAAAGCTGCCTTTTAGGGATATATCTACCTCCCTTGGAAGGTGGTTGGGTTTTTTCATTATCTCCCCCTCCATCTCCAGGTGAAAACAAGTCCCCGCCACGCCCATGTGGCCTGAATCACTCGGACTCACTCAGTCGAAGTGACCGGATCGACGCCATGACGCCCACACTGGGGAGCAGCAATAACCAGCTCAACTCTTCGTTCCTTCAAGTCTACATCCCGGATTACTCAGTGCGCGCCCTTTCGGATCTCCAGTTTGTTAAGGTAAGAGCAGAGCGAGCTGCTGCAGGACCTGGCACTTCCGGGCCCGCCCACAGCCAGCCGGCGGGCTCCCCCGCCCCTCCACTGAGCTTCCCCTTGGCATTTTGTGGGTGCCCTGCCTCTAGCCACTGTGCCCAGTACACAGGTGGGGAAACGCATTTATCTCCTTGGCCGTGTCAAATGAGCTGCCAATCAGAGGTGGCTCTGTCCAGGAATGAGAGCTGGAGATCGTAAGAGAAGGAATCAGCCTTTTTCAACGAGTCTTCGGGCGCTGGGGCCTCCAGTGACTCGGGTTGGCCCTGAAAGGGCGGAAGACCGGCCAGGGTGGGATGGGAAGAGCCCTCCACTTGCCTTCCACCCTGGAGACAAGGTTCCTTTCTTACTCTGAAGTAAAGACGTCTTTTGGAGAACGAGCCAGCTTTAGCTGATGGAAGCCTAGCTCCACTTTCTAGTCTCTGAAATTTGGAGACAAAATTCGGAAATGGCTTATATCAGTAAAAACTGACTTGTCTACCAGAGTCAACTGGAACTTTAAAAGGTGGCTCAGTTCTCTCCTGGAGAAACTACTAGGGGCCGTTCGGGGGATTGAACGTGTAATGATGCACCACCCAGACAGGGGAACCCCGAACTAAGCATTCTCTTGGTTTGTGTTCTGTGCCATCTTCCGGCCCCAGATCTCAAGACAGCAATACCAAAATGCCTTGATGGCATCCCGGATGGACAAAACCCCTCAGTCGTCAGACAGTGAAAACACTAAAATTGAATTGACTCTTACGGAGCTGCACGACGGGTTGCCAGACGAGACGGCCAACCTGCTCAATGAACAGAACTGCGTGACGCACGCCAAGGCCAACCACAGCCTCCACAGCGAGGGCGCCATCTAGGGCGCCCCGCCGCCGCGCGCCCCGCCGCCCCTATCTGTCAGACAGCGAACCCCATTAGCGTGAGCTTGTGTGCCATGCTGCGTCCCGCGACTCCTGAGACCAAAGACTTTGTCCCCTTCCTGGAAGCAGCAGAGGAGGTCGAGAGGGCAGGAATGGGCCCTGGAGCTGGAAATCAACAGCGAGGGTGTGGCCTTCACCATTTTGGAGATGAACTACTTCCGCCCAAATAGAATCATGTTTATTTTTTCAGCTGTACCTTTTTATTATTCACTCTCCTCCTCCCTTGATTTGCATGAAGTTGAAAATTGTTGGGATTTATTTTTTTCAAGAGATCACGTTTTTAAAAGTGTCTTTTGCAGAGTTTTAAGTTGTCCTGCCTGAACTCTGCAGTGACCCCATGATGTGACCCTGCTGGGACGGACTTGCCCCTCCAGTTGCCTTCCATGGGCCCTCCCAGCGAGCGGCCCCGAGCGGCCCCTTCCTCTGCGGCCTGGTGGCTGTCGCTGTCAAACCTGAAGGATGAATGAAGAGGACCGTGCCGATGCCCACCGGCCCGATCTGTGACATTGCAGGTGGCACCTCTACAGGGACCTGCCGTCGCCTTTCTGAGCTCAGTGTTGTTTTAAGTCAATGTTTAACTGTGTCCCTTCCTCTCAGAAAGGTTTAAATTTGCTTGGAATGTGATTGTGTTCCCACTCTTAAGGAATTTTTATCACCAAAATGAATGTTAATGAATTTTAAACCCATGGTTTATCATTGGCAAGAGGCAAAGTGGCTTCCCCCCCGACACTCCTGCCTCCAGGGATCTCGGGCGCAGCCGAGCCCTCCCCGCCGCGCCAGCAGCTCGCAGAGCGCCGCCACCCACCTCCCCGCCCGCTCTCGTTAACCCAAGATGCTGCTACACAGATGCCAAATGGAAATCTTCCCGGGGCTTTGGAGTAAACGCGTGGTGTGGAGCACAAGCTCCTCCCCTTCCCAGCGGGCTGTGCGTCACTGTCCGGAAAGGAGCCGGGCCTTCCTGCTGAGGGGGCTTTCCTAGACCCGTGTTCGAAGGAGGGCACCTTGGGAGCTGCCAGACCCTGCCCCTCTTTCCAGGGAGTCGGCTGCCCCTCCTCCTGTGTCCCTGGGCCTGTGGGGCCCAGTGGTGGCTCTGTCCTCTGCCTAAGGACCTCTGTGCCTCCCGCTTCTGATGTGCCCACGCCGCCCTGAGAGGCCGCCTGTACAGTCAGGGTCAGTGCGGCCCCAGACAGGGATTCAGAAACCAAATGCGTGTTGTGGCCGTTTCTTGTGTGTGTCCACCTTATTTCAATACCTGATGCATCCCGTGTAGAGAAATTCATGTTTGAATTCTCAGCCATCTCATCTGTGTTTCAAGTGTTAGCCCCAGGGACACGTGCATTTCGTGGGCAACGTCCGTACACTGAAGTGAATTCGTACCGACCACAGTGTCTGTGCAGCGATGTCCGTCCACGCTGTGGCCCATCCCTAGCCAAGAGAGAGCCTTGTCTCCACGGGGTTCCACTGAACGGAGGGCAGCCCCAGGCCTAAGCAGCAGTTTTCTTCTCCTCCCTCTTCTAGGCAGGAGTGTGCGCACCGGGATGACTCCGCCGGGCGGGAGCTGTGCTTGGGGAATAAGCGGTGACCTGCTGGCTTGCCTTCTGGCAGGCAGTTTGGTGGCTCCAGTGGCCAACAAAGGCTTAGGGAGGATTTCCTCTGGGTTGTCAGTGCTGCAGCATCTGGCCTCCCCTTGTGGGAGAGGGCCACAGGGGTGCCCCTAAGGGGGCTGAGTGTCCTGCTGCTGGCACCCAAGCTGTCCCCATGGTATGGGGTCCCCAGCATGCAGCTTGATGTTAGTGGGACCCTGCACCATGGTGGGGGGTCTTTTAGACACAGATCTTTCTGAATTTAAGTCTCAGTTTCTTAACCTACATCTGGCTGAGTGCACCCCAGTACGGCAGGAACTGGGGCTATCTGTAGGGTGTGCAGAAATGAGTGTTCCCTGAAGTGGAGTCTGGGCCTTGCAGAGGGAGGGGCGCCTCTCCCCGGTGGCGCGCTCTCGGCCTGGTCAGCACCTGCCTTCCCTTTGGTCTGGTGCAGCACAGCCTGTCAGGCCCAGGCTCCTCTGGCCTTCAGGATCTCGGCCCGTCAGCTTCTCCTGGTCCATCTGCTGCTCCACAAAGCCCGTTTCAGGGTGCCTTGTCCTGGGGGAGCCTCTGGAATCAGTTAATGTGCCCGGTTGCTTTCAGAGCACTACCGCTCCTCCCTCAGATCCTAAAGCTCAGTGGGAGTCCAGGCCGAGGAGAAAGGATTGATTCCAGCCTCTGCC
>PVKM010041860.1:0-13016 GCA_004027735.1 Carollia perspicillata | reverse complement strand
TTTTTTAGTTGCTCTAAGTTACAGTCTGATGTATCTTCTGGTCATGCTATTTCACAACATTGTAACTTTTGTCCTTCCCAAGCAAATTCTGCCAAGACTTTCCCGGCATGGCTTTTCCTGGAGCTTCTACTCTCTGATATGCCCAACGGCACCTTTCCTACACCCCTGCTCTGCCTTCCACATTCACGTGCTTCCATGGCCAGCCAGAAAGTCTCATTGACTTGAATCCAAATTATTTTTCACCTAATCCTAGGCTAGAACTTCCCAAAGGGTGCCCTGGTGACACTACTTCTGGAAGGGAGGGGGTGTGTGGGGGAAAAGGCTTCTGCCTAGAATGTGCTCAGCATGTTAAATGTTCTGCATACTTTTATGGTAATACATTTTTAGTACCATTAAGCCAAAGATCACATATTTCTTTGACTACTGAACAACTTTTTTTTCCCACATAGCACCTGTTACCCTGAAAAATTATAATTCAGCATAGCATAACTGTACGATGCTATCCCAGATGACATAGGTGTGCAAGAATATTTATAAAATAAACTAAGGAATGAACCAAGGATGACATTGCAGTTCTTGCCTATGTAGAAGTAAAATAATGATCATAAAAAAATGAGCGTACATAACACAGTACAATAGCAGTTGACATGTGTGTATGTTCCTTGCATATCGTGCACTGCTCTAGAATCCACTTAATCTTCACAAAAGCAAATGACATTACCATTAGTCCCATTTTACAGGTGGGGAAAGAAGGCGCAGGTTAAGAAACCTACTAAATTCACACAGCTATTAAATGCTAGATAAGGACTTCAAGCCCGGGGGTCTGTCCCAGGAGCCCACTTGCTGCCACCCCCTCTGGTGACGCATGCCTCATGGGCCTCCCTATAACTCAGGTTTATGTGAAACTTTTCCAAGAGCAGGAAACTGGTACTCATTTTGCTCCCACTGTGCATCAAGCCTTTTGTGTACATCATTCAATGTTCTCAGCAGCGTGAATCCGGAATTATGTTCGACTTCCCAAACTATCCCGTTAGTAAGGGATTCAGCTTGACATTGCCTTTCCGTTGGTGCCGCTGCTCAAAAATGGTGTGGGACCCATTAACATTCTCCCAACCACTTGTCCCTATATATGGCCACTACTTTGCAGCAACTCTTTCCAGAAGCCTGGGGAAGAGCTGAGGGCAAAGGCCCCTCCTGGGAACTGGTTGCAGGCAGAGACAGTAGAGTTGTATGCTCATATCTTTTCCATAGAGACTTACAAACATCAGGATACCATATTCCCTTACAACTGAATTGAAAAGGTGCCACTTTTGGAAACTCTGCAAAGAGCAAAGGTTCTTTCTGCTCTTTCATCAGCCAGTCTTCTGTACAAAAGTAATTAAGGTGGGATGACAGAGCCCAAGGTAGCCCTTCCCGGAAACTTCTGGACTGATGAGAAATCCCCAGGGCTCTTGAGAAAGAAGTGAGGTCACAATGAGGTCATCCCACCACAAAAGGAAGGGGAATTCGTAGGAATTCATGCCTGCCAGGAGGAAAGTGTTTTCACCCTCAGGGTTGCTTCTAGTGGAAAAAAAAAAACACGAAACAAACAAACCAAACAAAAAAACCCCCTGTCTTTCCCTCCCTCAAGCTTTGTGCCTTTTCTTTTTGGCACCATAGAGCCTGGGTGCTCTGGACGCCTGGGCAAATGTGCTTTATTCCCACTTGACTCTGTGCCAGTCCAGGCTGTTCTTTCTCCAGGCCAAGGCAGCTGCAGGTGACTCACTGTCTGAGTCTAGTTCCTGCAGATTCACTACCCTGGACCTGCCTTAAATGAAACTGCTCTTTGAGAACGGAGATTGCCTCCTCCTGTCATTACTTGTAGCACTTAGCACAAACCCAGTGCATGGCAGGCACTCAAAAAATATTTGTTCAGTGAACCAAAAAATGAATGAATAGTATATGTTATACAGATTTTAGTATATTAGTGTAGGTTCTCCAGAGAAGCAGAGCCAATATAAGAAAATTATATATATATATATATACATATATATATATATATATATATATATATATATATATATATTTGCCAGCCCCACAAAAATATATTTTTTTTCTTTTTTAAGGAATTGGCTCATACAATTGTGGGGCTGGCAAATCTGCAAGGCCGGCAGGCTGAAACTCAGGTAGGAGTTGATGTTGCAGTTGACTTAAGAGTCAGAATTTTTGTGCCTCCAGAAAACCTCAGTTTTTATCTTTAAGCCCTGCAACTGATTGGATAATGACCATGCCTATAAAATACCTTCATAGAAACACTCAGTGTTTGAATAAATGACTGGGTACTATAGTTGACACGTTAAACTCACCATCATATCCTGTACCAAATTATGTTAATAGAAATAAACAACCGTCACCGCAAAAGAACCTGCCACCAAACAAATACTACATAATACAAATCCAATAAGACAGATCAGCCTAAAAGCTGTAACGCAGTTCCAACCAGGTGCTGGCAGTACTGAGCTACTACCCTCAAGGAGAAAAAATAACTCTAGTGGAGAGAGAGTCATGTAGACAGATAATTACAAATGGGTATAAAAATGCTACTATCAAAATGTGGAGTAACTAACTTACTCCTTTTAGAGTTGGGTGAGCTTTAAGTGGAAAGAATGACCTTGGTAACCAGAGACAGGATCTGATGTCAGCCAGGCTAATATTACAATCTTAGCTGCTTGGTACAGAGAGCTTCAAATACCTTAAATAAATGGATTGTGAAATGGCCAAAGTGCCTTATTGCCAGCAAATGTCTACACACCCAAGGCAATGTGGGTCTTCGGGGAGAGCAGGGCCAGGCAGCCACTCCTGTTCCACTGCCTGCAGCTTTTCCTGAATGCTGATCAGATACCCCAGCCTTGCTCAGCTTTAGATCTGAAGTCACCTGGATAATCCCCCGAGAAATGGATGCCTGGGAGGGCAGGTTAGAGATGCGGCTCTGCTGCCTGACCTATGGTAAAGGAGGCCCTGGGCCACTTTGGCCAGCGTTTATATTTCTGGAGGAGCAGCACTGTGTCTTGTTTCCCTTTTCCCGGTAGATGTGAGCAGACCACAGGCATCTGTTTACTTCAGCAGTGCTGGTGGCTTTTGTAACGTGCGTGTTCTACTTCCCAACACTATCTGTTGTCAAATTAAAGACCCGGTTTAATGTGGTTGGTTGCAGATACATTGCTAGGACCACGATGGGGTTGTTGGATTTAGCTCTTGTCTCCTGCACACAAATATTAAGATTGTACAATTAAGTATCAGTGTCACCCTGTGTTCTTATGCCAGCCCTGTCATTAAATCCAATGTAATGGCAAGACTCCCAAACCAGGGTTGCCGATGTTAAACCTGCCACCGAGGCTTGTGCAAGCAGAGACGCAGCAGAGGGCAGTAGAGGATCTTATGGGTACAGAAAAGGCGGCAGGGGGGCTACACTATCATGTTAGGACATCAGGATTTGGCTGGTAAGAAAAGTATTTAAAGGCTACAACCTGAAGCATGGGGTAAGTCTGGAGGGAAGGACCTCAGACCTCATCGCGGCGGTACTCTCACGAGGATGGGGTTGGATGGCGGCACGTGGGAGCCCTCATTCTTTACTTTACATACTTCTACATTGCTTAACATTGGTACAAAGAAGAGGTTTTACTTTGTAATTTTTAAAATGTTAAAAATAAAGTTTTTTAAGAGACTTGATTACTGAGCCCTGCAACAACAGCAGCAGCAGCAGCAGCAGCAACAGTGTAAGAGTAGCGGCTGCGCCCTGATGTAATACTCTCAACCCCACCAACCGTACACTTTGTAAGGGTAGATTGCAGGCGACTTGGATCGTGTGTTTCTTGATGTGGATTTTTAAAACCCTGCCTATCCAGGGTAATCCATTCAGAACAGTGTCGGCCTCCTGGGGTCCCTGTGGGAGGAAGTCTCATGACCCCACCTAAACCCAAGGGGTGGTGGAAGGCACTGGCCATTCGAGTGTTTATTTGCCAACCCACATCAAGCTTAGGACTGACACACAGTTTAATTATCATGCAGAGCTGCAGCTGGAGGCGGCTGGCGTGAGCTGGCATCTGCTTTTGCAGAGCACAATTTCTGCAAATAATTAACCACCAGAACTCTTGATTCTCTCTAATTAATGAAGAGGAAGCCTGGAATCTTCAAAGTCCACGAATGTCATGCTGCCATTGTGTCAGGATTGATCTCCTTTGTTCTAAACTGAAGAGCATGCTTCTCCTGCCTCTCTGAATTCCTTATAAATTGAATTTTTCTATTACTAGTTGTGACAGCTAAGTAACATGACTTCAGAAATTCACCCGCAGTTCATGCCGTATGAGAAGCCTGAATAATAATAATTTTTAAAAAGAACCATCATGGAACGAGTTTTCTGTCTGCCCCAGAATTAATCATTTTGAAGAGACACCTACTGAAAGGAGGGTTGTTAATTAGCTCTAATGGATCTTGCTAGGTGGAGTCAGAACTACCAGGAAGTGTGCACATGGAGGGAAAGAAGAGATTCTTCCTTTTCTCTGTCCATCTCCATGCGATGCTGGGACCGGAGATAAGCAACCTTGAGGGGAAGGGAGGCATGGTGGAGGCCACAGAAGATTCTGTTCCGTGGGGGACGCTGGTGTGTGAGCCTGGAAGCCTGCCAACTCTGAATGTCTTGGAGGAAATAAATGGAAGGTGGGCAAATGGCCTATTCATACGGACTTATCTGAGCACATAATGAAACCACCACACAGAAGCCAGAGTGTGATCCTGTTAAAACCTAAATTAGACCATGCCCCTCATCTGCTCCAATGGCCCCATCTCTCTAAAGGAAAGCCACGTTTATATACCAGCCCATCAGGGCACTGTTTCCTCTGTGACCTCATTTCCTGTTTTCCTCCTCACCACTCCACTTGAGACAAATAGCTTCTTGGGTGTCCCACCAACACTCTAGACACGCTCCTACCTCAGGACCTTTGTGCTGGCTATTCTGTCTATAAGACAACTTTCCAGGTATCCACTTTGTTCTCGCCTTCCTTTCCTTCAGGACTTCACTAAAATGTCACTTTCTTAACGAGGCTGACATTGACTCTACCATATAAAATGAGGCTCCCCTACCCCTAGCACTTCCCATTCCTCTTCCCCTACTATATTCCTCTCTTACCTCCTAACCTACCATATAATTTCCTCATTTATTATGCTTATTGTTAAATGTTTGCCTCTTCTACATCCCATTAGAATCTAACCTCCATAGGAACAGGATTCTTGTCTGTTCACTGCTATATTCCCTGCACCTAAAACTGTGAGAGTTCAATAAATATTTGCAGAATGAATGAATCAGACATCACACTTTGGAGTGTTTGCAGGTATGTGTGAGGACTGTGTGTGCCCATCCAAAATGATTGCTCAGACATCTTACGAAGGTTGGAGTATGAGGTGTTCCTTTTTGTTTCTCAAGTATCTGGGTGAAGTACTGTTGTTGTGTTGGCTGCCAAATGTTAATAATTAAAGCAAACAGTGTGATCCGAGTTAAATATTACTTGAGGTGTTTTTTTCTTCCTTCCCAATGGCTTCTGATTGAAGAAACCTTGTGTGAGACTATCTAAAAATTATGCTTTTATGGGAGAAGGGTTGTTTTTTGTCCCCGGGAGCCTCTGTTCTTCCTCCTCAAGTCCACAGAATGTGGGAGGTCATTAGAGACACTCTGCAGCAGAAACGATAGCTCGGGGGAGCCGTGTCCTTGGTGTAATTCAACAGTGACCCTATGGAAGGGAAGCATTCATAAGCACCCAGGGAAGAAGGAAGTCTGCTGAGGACACAGGGCCAGGGCCAGAGCAGACAGCTTCAGGCAAGGCTTGTAGTCAAGTCCTCGTGTACAGTTTGCTGCCATCTCTATGGATTATTCTCAAAGCCTCTTGTGCCCTTCTCACTCATGCTTCCCAGGAATGGGGCCATACTAGACTCCTACACTAGATTCTTTTCACCAAAAAATGCCAGCTGAGTCCTTCCTGTGGTTGTGACAAGCTGGGGGTTAGGTTACTCTGGCAAGGGTTGCAGTGTACACAAATTAGAGCCTTGAGAAGTAGATAGATCCAACCTTTCATGCTCTACTTAATTTGCATCTCAAATCAATGCAACCCATAGCTCAGAGGGGCCGACCCCAGAGGAAAACAGGTATGCTTTTAGTTAACAAGCCAGCTGGTGCTGGGCTAGGTGCTGAGTCATGAAACATAGGTTCTAGCAGCTGCTGGTTTAGTGACTTTGGCCATTTGTCTCCCTGCGCCACGGTTTCTAACTCAACCTTCTCAATACTGTACAAAAGTCTTCCTCATCTATTCCTCTGAATAACTCTGTCTCTTAATTTTAGAGATAAAGAAAGAAAGGCCCGAAGAGGTCAAGGTACTTACATAAAGTCACACTGTCGTTAAGAGGTAGGATGGAAGTAACTTAAAAATTGAACTACTTTATGATCCAGCAATCCCACTTCTAGGTATTTATCCAAAGGAAATGAAAACAAGATATCCAAGAGATAGCTGCACCCTTATGTTCATCGCAGCATTATCACAATAGCCAAAATATGGAAACAACCTATGTCTTTGCCAAAGAATGCATAGTGAAGAAGATGTGGCATATATTATTTAGCCATGAGAAAGAAAAAATAAGATTTTCTTCTCTCGTGCGCAGCTATGATACGTGTTGTCTGTTAGATACCAGTTTCTGGTCTGGTTCTCTTCCCTTTCCAGGTTCATTGGCAACGACACGGTGGAACTTGAGGGCATTATGCTAAGTAAAATAAGCCAGAAAAAAAAAAAACCCAGTACCTTATGGCATCACTTATATGTGGAATCTTAAAAAGAAAAAGTCAAACTCCTAGGAACAGAGAATAAAAAGTACTTGTCAGGGGCCGGAGGATGGACAAAATAGGACAAAGTTAGTAAAAAAGAAAATACAACTAGGACCTGAACTTTACCTGCAAATCCAGCTTCTGTCCTTCAGGTCAGAAGGACACCCTCCCCATTTTCCCCTTGAAGCAACAAATAAAACTGCTTTTACGAGTAAAGAGGGATTTTACCAATGCAAAGAAGATTATTAAAGTGGTCTCCCCAATTTAGAGGATGGTCAGAAGTCAGAGCTGCAAACCTGATCTAAGTCTCACGGGGATCAAAGTATGAATCACTGTGTTTTTAGATATTCTACATTCAAATTCCAAGGCTGACATTTAGAACAGCCCTTCAAAGCCCATTTTGGCATAGTGCTCTGGTTCTAAATAGCAAAATTGACCTTCCCTTTTAGACTCATATTCTAAATTATTCTGAAGACTCTTCCCCCTAGACTGCTCCCGACAACCAACCTGGAGCAGCCTTTAGGACACTGCTGCTGATTTACAACTGCAATCTTGCTAAAAGGAATGGAAAAAAGCCAGGATGACTTTCTGTTAGACAGAATTACTGGCATGAAATACTAACATCGCTACAACTTGGCATATAACTGACTGACTGACTGCATGATTGCCCTCCCTTTCTTATTGCACTGAAATAGGTCATTTGTTAGAAAACCGAGGAAGCCTTGTTCTTCAGCTACCCCACCCCTGCACCGCCCCCCACCCTCCGCCAAGGATGAAGGAAGAAGGAAGCTCACTATGCTACTTGGTGTGTGCCTGCACGTGGCTCTCAAAAGCCAAAGCTGGGCCTGCAACCCTTTTCTGGTTAAGTTCCCATGTCAGTGGTTTGTCTTTGATGAGGGCCTGTGACTGCTGTGTGCAAAGCCCTTCTGTTTCCTGCCTTTACTGGAGGAATAAACACTGGGCAGGATGCAAGCAGTAAGCTCCAGCTGTCTCTGCTTAAAATAGGATGATTAGATACAAACCAACCATTTGGGTTTGGTAAAACATTAATTACATGAGGAAGATAGTCCTCTTCCTTCATATTTTTTCTCTCCCAAGACTTGACCCATGCTATCAATTAGCCAATCAAATATTTGTGGACAACGCTCCCCACCTAATCTTGCATGAAGGGAAGAGTGCAGAGTGAAGGGAAGCCTTACAAGTTATTACAGCGTTAACTAGGAAAACGAAGTAAATATTTGTACATCAGGAGTGGAAAACTCAAATGGCTTCATGGGACAGGCGGACAACATGAATGAATGAGTGAATGAGTGAAGCCGTTTCATAATAGCATCTTAAGGTACCTGGTTTTTGACACAGATGTACTTCCCTTGTATAAGAAGTCCTCACTAATGTCATCAATAGGTTCTTGGAATTTGTGAAATGATATATAATGAGACCAATTTTACAATAGATACAAAGAAGATACATTGATACAAAGAAGAGTTAAGTAGCTGCAATATCTCAGGAACATTATAACAGAACAACATTGAACAAAGGATGTTATTTGAGGATCTGCTGTATATTTAATACACAGGAATATTTTTTCTTCTACAGAATCATAGCCCTGCTGGTCTATCTTCAGTTTTCCCACTTTTGATGAAAAAAGGGTATCTTTTTGAACTCTTCAACAAGACAGTACAGTAAGTGCAGATTCAAATGGCAGCTGACAGCAGGGCTCTGTGTTAAGAGGCATTTAGAAGTGCTGCAAGGAGGTGGTGGGGGCTGTCCAGTAAGAGAGCGCGTGGGTTACCAGGAGGGAGGAGCTGCCTACTAAGTGCCAGGCTGCCTTATTGCTGAGTGAAAACGGGGGCCCAGCATATATCTCCAAATACTCCTAAAACACTGTTCTTCCCCAAACATGACATGGAGTTTGTCGCCATTTCTGTCCCTTAGATATCTTTAGGTTCTTTTTAAAATATATTTTATGATGCTGCTATTACTGTTGTCCCATTTCCCCCCCTTTATTCCCCTCCACCCTGCACACCCCCTCCCACCTGCATTCCCCCACTTTAGTTCATGCCCATGGGTCATACATAAGTTCCTTGGAATCTCCATTTCCTGTACTATTCTTACCCTCCCCCTGTCTATTTTCTACCTACCATTTATGCTACTTATTCTCTGTACCTTTTCCCATCTCTCCCCCTCCCATTCCCCCACTGATAACCCTCCGTGTGATCTCCATTTCTGTGATTCTGTTCCTGCTCTAGTTGTTTGCTTAGATTTTTTTTTTAGGTGTGGTTGTTAATAGCTGTGAGTTCATTGTCATTTTAATGTTCATATCTTTGATCTTCTTTTTCTTAGATAAGTTCCTTTAACATTTCATATAATAAGGGCTTCGTGATGATGAACTCCTTTAACTTGACCTTATCTGGGAAGCACTTTATCTGCCCTTCCATTCTAAATGACAGCTTTGCGGATAAAGTAATCTTTGATGTAAATCCTTGGGTTTCATGACTTTGAAAACTTCTTTCCAGCCCCTTCTTGCCTGCAAGGTTTCTTTTGAGAAATCACCTGATGGTCTAATGGGAACCTCTTTGTAGGTAACTGTCTCCTTTTCTCTTGCTGTTTTTAAGATTCTCTCCTTCTCTTTCATCTTGGGCAATGTAATTATGATGTGCCTCGGTGTGTTCCCCCTTGAGTCCAACTTCTTTGGGACTCTGAACGTCTAGGACTCCCTGAAAGTCTATTTCCTTTGCCAGATTGGGGAAGTTCTCCTTTATTATTTTTTCAAATAAATTTTCAACTTCTTGCTCTTCCTCTTCTCCTTTTGGCACCCTTATCATTCAGATGTTGGAACATTTAAAGATACCCTGGAGGTTTCTAAGCCTCTCCTGATTTTTTTTTTTTAATTCATGTTTCTTCCTTCTGTTCTGGTTGAATGTTTATTTCTTCCTTCTGGGCCAAACCATTGATTTGAGTCCTGGTTTCCTTCCCATCACTGTTGGTTCCCTGTGGATTTTGCTTTCTTTCACATAATGCAACTTTCATTGCTGCCTGGGTCTTTTTTATGCTGTTGAAGTACCCAGTGAGTTCCTGGAGCATCCTGATAACCATTGTTTTGAACTCTACATCTGATAGACTGGCTATCAGATGTAGAGTTGCTTAGTTGTATTTGCTTAGTTGTATTTTTCTGGAGCTTTGATCTGTTCTTTCATTTGGACCTTTTTTTTTTTTGTCTTGGTGCACCTGATAGTAGTAAGGGGCAGAGACTTAGGTGCTCACCAGGGCGGGGCAACCAAGGTCGCTGCATTGTGATGCTGTATGTGGGGGAGGGGTCTCAGAGGGAAAGGCACCCTCTCTTGCTCTGCTCTCTGCCGGTTTTCAGTCACTCCTCCGGCTACCCACAATCAAATTGGGCCTTTCTGGTGCTGATTCCTGGGTAGGTGGGTTTGTGTACGTTCAAGGACCCTGTGGATTTCTCCAATGAACTCTCCTGTGAGGCTGGGAGTTTCCCCCACTGCTACGTAGCTCAACCCCCACAGATTTTTCAGTCAGAGGCTCTGAGGCTTCATTTCCCCACACTGGAAACCTGAGTTGTGTGGTCTGTCTCCCTCCCTAGTTGTTCCTCCCTGTTTATCCGCACATGAATGTGGAACCATGTGCTCTACCAGCTGCTGCCTCCACCGGTCCTCTAGCCGCTGCCTTGCCATGAGTCCTCTCCGCCTGGCTGCCAGGCTCTGCCCCTCCTACCAGTCTGGAGGAATGTTTCCTCTTTAACTCCTTGGTTGCTGAACTTCCATACAGTTCAATTTTCTGTCAGCTCTAGTTGTTTTTCGTTTTTAAACTTGTTGTTGTCCTTTTGATTGTGGGAGGAGGCACAGTGTGTCTACCTACGCCTCCATCTTGGCCAGAAGTCCTACATTACTGATATCTTTAGGTTTGTCTTATCCTTCTCTTTCCTCAGTGAAGGTTGAGAATTTTCCCTCTTTGTCTACTCACAGGAATAGTCTGAGCTTTTTGCACATGGCAGCTGGCAGTGATTATTCCACATCATCATTGGGCTTACCATGACAGAAGAAATCCTCATTGTGGTCTGGTCAAAATTACGCAGAGTAATACACGATGTATAAGTTTTGATTAATCTGAAGGAATCTTTGAAGTGATATCCAGGTGTAATTCATATAATTTTGAAAAGGTCTCTGTGGTCATTTGCAACATGGCCACAGATACCTTCCTTCCTGGTATTCTGACCTCTGTCATTCTCCCTATCAATAAGTCTATTTCTTCACTCTTTGATTCTGGGTTTGAGTATGTAACTTGTTTTGACCATTGCAATATTAGCAAACTTGACACAAGTTGGGACCTGAAAAGCACTGACACTTTGAGGTATTCCAACACCTGCCACACTGGATTCTTGAGGTCACAGTGAAAATAAGCTCAAAGCCCCAACAGACAACCTGTTAATCACCAGACATGTGAGTGAGGTTCATCCTAGACCAACCATGTGGCCCAGATGAGACTTGCAGAAGGACCAACCAGCTGATCCTAGCCCAAATCTGCAGTCATAGAAACGTGAACTAATAAATGATAATGCCATGCTGGCCTATTGAACTAGAGACAGACTGTTCCCACTGCTCTCAATTTCCTCCATGCTAAGGTAATGGTGATTATGCAGCTATATGGGAAAATTGCTTGTGAGATGAAATTATAGAAATTCTGTGCAAAGCTACCATATCAGTCCCCTCCTTCTACACCCCAAGTCAGCCTTCAGACAGAATGCCTCTGATCACACGAGTGACCTTCTAAGGCAGTTGCTTTCATATTAGGTCAGCTTTGACTCTTAGAACTGTCTTCTTTACATTGTTCCAAAGTGTTTTCCCTGTGACATAAACCCATTGGTTCTGGATGCAATACAAGAAAAGCAGGACAAGTCTATCTCTGTATGTGAAAATCCTTCACATTCTTGAAGACAATAGCCACAGCATTCCTAAGATTTCTCTGGCCTAAAGTTCTCTTTTTTCCCTTCAATGACTTTTTATGGGACCACCCTATTTGCTGTCCTCCGCATGGGCTCCAGTGTGTCCCTCCACCTGGTGTTCCAAACTGAATACAGCTCTCCACCGTGGTCTGACTCTGACACAGTAAAACAGACACGACACATTTCCTCATCCCAGATGACACCTGGTTTTTCATGTAGCCCAGGATCATGTTGACTTTTGGAACAGGGCCACACTGAACTGTGTGGACCAAAACCCTTAGGGATCTTTATTCAGACTGCTGCAAAATTATATCTTTCACATGCTGGATTTAGAACACAGTTCCAATCTTTAAGATTATTTAGCCACTTCAGTGGTTATTTTAAAATATGTTCATAAGATTTTTGACACCCTTCCCTTCAAGGGGTGAAGCCCAATTTCCCTCTTTTGTGTACAGACTGGACCTAACGATTTATTTATAATAAACAGAATAGTGTAGAATTGATGATGTGTGATTTCAGAGACTAGGTCACAAGAGGTACTGTGATTGTCTTCTCTATCTTGGGTTGTTGTCTCTGAAGAAAGATTGCTGCCATGTTGTGAGGATGCTCTTGCAGCCTATTAACAGGAACACACTCTGAGGAACTGAGCTGTCCTACCTGCTGCCTTGTGAGTGAGCTAGATTGGAAGTGGATCCACCAGCCCTGGTTAAGCCTTCAGATAACTGTAGCCCTGACCCATATCCTAACTGCAACTACATGAGAGACTCTGAGCCTCAAATGCACAGCTAAGCTGCTTCTGGCTTCCTGAACCAAAGAAACAATGAGATAATATATGTTTGTTGTGTTAATCCACTCAGTTTTAGTGTGATTTGATATGTAGCAAGAAATAACTAATACATCTTATATTCCCAGGGGAGAAAAGATACTGGTGAAGTTGGTAGAAGCCAAGTTCACTTGCTCTTGTCCCCAACTTGGATACTTGGATGATCTTCTGAAAAATAAACTGATTATTCAACAGAATCTTAGCTGATATGAAGTTTGGAAGCCAAGTACAGAAGACACTTCCCAACAAGTGGTAAGGAAGTTTCATAGGTCGAAGAGGAAGTACCCTGGGCATGGTGCCTGTGGCTACAGAAAACCTGGTCAGAGATACAGCTCTGCAGCTCCCTCCCCTTCCAAGGCAGAGAACCCCCAGACCCAGGCTGGGAGTGA
>PVKM010041859.1:0-12990 GCA_004027735.1 Carollia perspicillata | reverse complement strand
TTAAAAACGAAACAAATCAAAACATCCTCTTGGCCTTGATGGGGGACAGAAGGAAGGCTTCCCTTAATCTGGCTTTGCCATCAATATGCCACTGACCCAGAAATGTCACCGGGAGAAAAGGGGCTCCTATCACAGTCTAAGAATGTCAGAAGCAAACCCCTTTGTCACTCACCGTCGGTAAAAGATGCACGTGCCCTCTTTATGGCTCCTACACAGCGCAGTTTTCAGTGTGGGATGAGGCCTTCCCCGCGAGCTCCTCCCAGACAGGAATGCCACTGAACACGGAGGAATGCCCCCACACAATCCCATAAGTGTGTTTGAAATCTCTCTGGGAATAAGCGCTGGACAGTTTTTCCTAGCAGAGGAGCAGGGAGCCTCACTTTAGAGACGTGAAGAGATGGACAGAAAACTCAAGAGACAGCACCCACTAGGCGGAGGGAGCCTGGGCCAGGTCCCACAGACCCGGAGTTTTGGCCAGATGTGCGACAGTGTGCTGAGGCTGTCCCTGGAGGGCGGGGTGACTGCTGGGTACAGCAACGGTTCCCCTGCTTTGCTTCATTCAATACAGAGCACACCACCCACCTAAACAACAGGCCCCAAAACCTGTCCTGGAAAAGAAGGCAAGGTTATTTGACCTCATTAGGGCAATTAAAAGCTCCTTTGCACTAAGCAAACATACCATTCCACAGTGACTAACGCAAAGACAAACACGTTTGGTTAAAGAAAAATGTGCCATAATTAAATATTTTTCAAACCATGCATGTGGTCATCAGTGTAAGCTTTTGAAGCCTAAATTCCGTCTTCGAAAACAAGTTTGGCGTTGAGAAAGTTCTCTCTTTGGTATTGGGGGGGAAAAGAAACCCAAACTCAAGAGGGACTTCCTCACTGGAGAAAGACTTGGAAAACTCCCCAGAGCTAAGCTAAAAGCAGTCATCTTAGCCAGGAGTCCTCTGGCTTTCCTCTTGCTATTATTAAGTATCCTTCTGTTTGACTAAAAATTTCTCCACCTCTCACAAGCCATCGTTTCTCTTTCGGCGTCCAGAAAAACCCGAACACCATGTGTTTATAATGAGCCTGTTGCTATGCAAATGATTAAAACACATGACAAAAATCTTTCCTTTGAGTCAGAGGAAGACGAACCGCTGGAGCAAGAGTTCCTTCGCTGCACAGAAAAGCTGGCAAAAGGAACATGAGAAGCAAAGCAAAATGGGGGGAAAAATACAGCGGCTCCATCCCTTGTGTCCTTTTAAGCAGAGGTTTCAGGAAAATGAACATTTGTAAAGCCCCAAGGTAATGTGTTCTTAACAGCCTGGAGTGGGGTTAACACACTAAAGAAATGTTTTCATTCCTGAGGGGTCACAATTCATCCTCCCTCCGTCCACTACGGTGTCCTTTCCACCAGTTTCTTCACGCTTCTCCGAGAATGTCAAAAGATGTTTTCCTTTTCTGTGTACTCCTGTGTGTATTCTCCTTTTGATATCTTTTTTCCTGTCCTTCAGTTACTGCCTAAAACCAGGGCCTGATTTGCCCATTTCTCCTCCAACTCAATCATGGCATCTTGGCCGACTTCCCTCACTTTTAATGAAGAGATGTGTTCTTCAAAAGTCATACCCAAGAGATGAGAGGAGACACAGTATGTCAAGATTAATGTCAAAAACACAGAGCTTCTCCATTTTCTAATTAAAACCAAAATCTGGTCTTAATCATTTTAATGAAGTGTCTTGCCTTCTTAGGGTGCAGGCAACAACATTCCCACATTTTTGTCGTGCTGTTCTGTATAGCCTACTAATCTGCAAATTTGCAAGGGCGGGATTGCCTGGGGACAAGAAATCACAACACGTGCCTTTTAATCTTCCTTTCACCCCTATGTGCCTTAATATAGATGGGTTCACACACACATCAAACAAGCAAATGGACAAAAACCCACAGGCTTCGTTGTAAACTCTCTGCCTGTACCCAGAGGGCAGAGGAGGCCGGTCCTGACGAAGGCTATGGAACCTGTTTTACTGTCCAATGGAAGTGGCCAAACCCTTGCAAACATGTGTTGGATAAAAACAAGTCTGGTTGGCTGCAGACAAAGGCTTATTTTTTAAGCACAGATGGTTGAATGGCTGCCTCCTCCAATGGGCTGCCCACAATGAAAGACAGATTTCTGTGTCTAATCTAGGCACCTATCTTCCTCCGTGGGCATCACAAAGACTAACTGTTTTGTGTCAGACACGGCAGATCCCAGGTGCTCTCGGGTGCCAAGGCCCATCTCCCACCTGAGATGCCGGTAACCTGGGTAACCGCGGATGGCTGGAGAATTAGTCACAAACCCTCCTCCTTCCCTGAAACATCCCTCTGAAATCTCGCCCCACAGCCGCTGCTTCTCCTCGGCGGCTCTGCCTGGAGGACAGTTGCAACATTCAGATGGGACCCCAGATGCTTCTGAAACCTCCCAGGACAGCTCAGATTCCGGCCCTGCCCCCCACAGAAAGACTCCTAAGACTCAGTAGTATTCTTCCCCTTGAATTCAGCTCATCTGTTTGTCTGTAACATCAAACCCAGAAACCTCAAGTGCTTAAAAACATGATTCTGTCCCAACCAAGTCTCCCAGTCTATGTGCCTGCCACCCACAGCAGGTCACACTGAACCACACCTGAGTCACTGCTGGTGACCTTCCTTCCACCTTCCCGAGTGTGTGCTATTCCCTTCTTCTGTCCTTTCTTTACCTACAAATTTGCCTTCCTTTACCTACAATACTTTTCTCTCTCATTTCTCTGTCTCCCCAGGTGCAGTCTTGGATTTGCCCTGACACCCTGGTCAGTGCAGTCCAGTTTCAAGACCCCTGAGGGCAATAAAAATTCCTGAAATGCCGAATCACATATACACACACACTCCTTGTGCAAACCCAGCTCCTAACTTTAAACATCCTTTGCCATAAAAAGGTCATAGCTGAAATCTCCACAGTTTAGTTCCAATGTTTAAGTCTAAGAATATCCTCTAAAGTTTTAAATTAGTTCGTTAGTTTTTCTGAGCAAATGACAGTAATCGCGTTTGCTTTAGAAGCCTGCGTTGGAAAACACTCTGTCTCCCCTTACCAAACGTCTTCTTAAACAAGCCAAACTAACTGAGCAAGAAGAAATTCTAAAGGAAACATGAGGGAGGGGTTAAAAAAAATCCTAAAGGAAAAAAGTGCACCTAGTCTCCAGCCTCCATCACCACCAAACATTTTTGCTCTTTCCCTCAAATTTTGAGATGCAAACACTTTTTGCTTTGTTTCAGCTTATGGGTGCATATACTGACAGTCAAATAATGCAGTGTTAATTTTACTTACCTGGAAAATCTAAAACTGCACAGAGCTTTAGAGGTTAACAAATCTATTGATTCCCAGGTATGGATGAACATCAGAACCACCTGAGGAATATTTTTTATTTTAAACAATACATCCTCCTGATCCCTAGCCTTAGATATTCCCATTCAGACTTCTGGGGCAGCCCTAGAATCCATATTTATAATAATACTCCAGGTAACTGTGCTACAGCAGGTCCTGGTCTGTTTAAAGCAACTGGTCTCCTCCAACGTCTTACCCAACATGGCGGTCAATACACCACTAATTCACTCTATGACACTCGCCTGCAGACTTCGAGACTCTTGCCTTTTTACATGTCTGTCTGCTTGTTGCACTTTTATAGGAATTTCATTATTATTGTTGAGATTGTGTTCTTACGCTCAGCCAACCAAAGTCTCTCAATTCCTCGCACTTCCCTCACAACAGCCCTAATTTTGTGTTCCAGAGCCGTGGCGGAATTCCTTCCCCACAAGTCTTCGAACATCTTCAGGCAGCTACTCCACCCTCGCAAGCCTTCATTTTTCTAAAAAACCCTGATTCTTTTAAATTCAGGAAGCACGGTTTCTGAGTGCTTCACCATTTCAATTGCTCTTGTACAACAACAGACCTCACAGAACACTACTAAGGTGCCAACACTTCATTTTTTTCCTCGCAGACAACTTTTCCTCAACGTGCATTAATTTATAGTCTGTGTTTTAGCCCCATTACTCATCGCTTTGTATATAACGGCCCAAGAGCCACGGATCAGCAAGTACTTAGTCACGTAACGCTGTGTTCCTAGCTGTGTAAGGTACACCACAAGGATTCAAGAGCCAGAGGAAATCGCCCGATTTTGAGGTGTAAATAATTTCTCGTACAGAAAGGCCTTGGATAAGTGAAATAACTTGAAAACAGTGGATGACAGTATATAACTAAGGACTTCAAGTAGATGACACCCAAAAGACTGAACACAGGTTTTCTGGGTCAGACTGTGAGCAACCTCATGGCCTCTGTTTATAAAAATTCCACCTATTTAAATAATCGTTGCTTATTAAAAAAAAAGGAAGCTATTACCTCCAAATGTATATAAAAATTGCAAGCACTCCTCGTTTCAGGAATTCACAACCTAAGAAACTAACTACACGTTCAATAATTGCGTTGAGCACTGCCGCGTCCTCTCAGCAGGCCGCGGGCATGGCCTCCCAAGCTCTCTGAATGCCATGAGCCGGGGAAAAGGTGAACATCAGAGAGTTTACGCAGTTCCCATTATTACTGAAAATAACCACTTGATGAGGAGACACATTGCTCCCCAGCGCATTTTAATGAAAAACTCTTACCACCCAGTGAGCTACACCAGCACCAACAAAAAGGCATTTGTTTCATTCACAGAATCGCAGACTATCAGAACTTGAGGAAGTTATCCAAATCCCTCTCCTTACAGACAAGAGGCAAATATCATTTCAAAGATAGAAGGTGATGATGCTCTCCAAGGTGAAGCAGCCGATGAGCAGGGAGATGGGACCAGTCCACGGGTGGGTCTCCCTCTACCGCTGGCTTCCGGTATCCTCTCATTTATCCGGGGACAGTGAAAGCTTGCCTTTTCCACGTTTTCCTCAACTCTACTCCCATCTTCAGTTACCATCTTGATCCTCACATCCAGAGACTGAAGGTATATTTTGTTTGGGGACATTTTGAGGCAAAGAGTAGACTAAACAGTAAACAGGTGGCCAACCTTTTATTCAAGTCTAGTGCACTCTACCCACAGTCTCCAACAAATACTCACTCCCATGCTGCTAGACACGAAATTCTACCTGACTCACTAGCATAGTAAGGAACTGCCGGGCTTAGCTATCTGGCTTCAAACAAAAATGCTAAAGCTCTGGTGTAGCTCAGTGGGTTGAGTGCGGGCCTGTGAACCAAAGGATCACGGTTTGATTCCCAGTCAGGGCACATGCCTGGGTTGTAGGCCAGGTCCCAGCAGGGGACACACGAGAGGCAACCACACATTGATGTTTCTCTCCCTCTCGCCTTCCCTTCCCCTCTAAAGATAAATAAATAAAAATCATAAAAAGAATCATTTAAGAAAATGTTGAAGCTGCCCTGGCTGGTGTAGCTCAGTGGATTGAGCGCGGGCCTGCGAACCAAACGATCGCAGTTCGATTCCCAGTCAGGGCACATGCCTGGGTTGCAGGCCAGTTCCCAGCAGGGGACTCACGAGAGGAACCATACACTGATGTTTCTCTCCCACTCCTTCTCCTTCCCATCCCCTCTCTCTAAAAGTAAATAAATAAATACATAAAAATATTTTAAAAAGAACATAACTATTTATGAAAAAAATGCTGAAGCTGAAAAGCAGCTGGTAAAGAACCTCCATCTACTGCATCCTCTTGCCCCATACACACACACACCACACACACACACACACACACACACACACCCCTAAATCTACCAGCTCATCTGCTCCAGCTGACGCCTCCCGGTTCAGCCACACCCTCGTTCGGAATGCGGAAAACAATGCACCTACCTGGTGGCCTCTTGCTGAAGCCATGACACATTTGGCACATAGAACATGACTCCGAAGAAAAGCAGAGGCTCATTAGCAAATTTGTCCAGATGCTTCTTCAGAGGCTTCTCCAGCTCCACCCATCGTGCCTGCTGGCTCTTGCTGAGAAACCAAAGGCCGAAGTAGTGCGTCTAGACGAAAGGGTAAAACGACATCAGTTCCTGCTCACGAGGGCCTCCCCAAGACCACATGGGAAACCAGGCTCCCGCACCTCCCGCCACCTTGGGCTCCCCAGCCTGCACACAAGGGTTTGGCTTTTGCTTTCTAACTTTGGGACAGATCAAAAAGAAGCCACATGTACAGAATAGTGTGACCTACACGGCGTATCCAGAGGCAGCACCCGCACCCATCCTGACTGTTTGTGTGTGGGGCGCTACCAATGCACCCCGGTTAGGTAAAGGGGGTGGTGCGGGGCGGAGACCACGCTGACTGTTTTCCTAAGATGTCAAGGCGGACTGTCCAGCGGCTTCTGAGTGCCCCGGGACCTCACACGGAGCCTCCTGGCAAAGGCAAACACACAGCTCCTGCACCAGCTGTGATCGCATGACGTACAACGATCACACGACGAAGACAAAACCTTCTGCCAACTGAAAGCTTCCACAGGGGAGAGTATCTTCACCCAGTACCAGATTTTCACCAAAAACCGATTCACTCCCTCTGAGCTTTAACGGGGTCCTTAAAAACACATCGCCCCGACCCCTGCCTCACACACGGACTGCAGCAAATCTCGCCCCCCGGTCAAGCCTTCAGAGTGGAAGGGTCTCGTCCTCGCAGCTGCCACAGGGCCCCCGGCGGCTGTCCTCGGCCGATGACAGTGGGATTTGATAGATGAAAGAGAGCTTTTCACCTTTGGACTTGAAGCCTCACCCAGTCTAGCTCCGAACAACGTGCTAAATGACTAAAACAGGTGATTTATGCACCCAGTCCTGTCTTCATATTAATTAATGCTCGGATTTCAGGATTAGCACTGCAATCGCCACAAAATAGATCACTGCTTTTGAAGCATTCTTTTATATTTCAATTATAGCCTAGAATGCTTTGGAGCACACCTGGAAATCTGCCTTCAAAAGAATGTTTTCATTACCACGTTTCGTTTCCAAAGGCATTCCTGTGCAGACGCTCCCTCCAGCTGGCTGCCCCCTTCACGATTCCCACGCCACAACGCTACCAAGACCTGTTGTAAGTTTTCGCTCTGACTTGACGAGAAAACCAGACGTGAAATTGCCTCCATCAGACCCAAATACTCTACAGGATATTTTCAAATGACACTTTCAGATGGGAGCAGCGCCTTGACCTGCTTTCCTCCGTGATGTTCCGAAGGGCAAGTTCACACCAGGGGTCTATGCATCTCTCGAGCAAGAAAAATACAACAGAGCCAAGGTTCCATTTCCATCCACTTAGACCCACTTGCCTAGGTGAGTTCTGAGCCTGTTGCTCCTTTCCCAGCCTCAGCGAGCCCATGAGCTGTTCTGATGTGACCGATGATGTCCAGGAAGTGACATGTGGCTGGGTCGCAGGAGACAGGCTTTGAGGTCAGTCCACCTCCCAGCTCTTGCACGCACCGCCTCAGTGCCCGTGGCCAGGTTACTGAGCCCGCCCCCACGTCTCAGACCTTTCTCATCTGCACAAGGTGGGTGCAGGTTCCGAGGGGTGTAAATAAGATGACGCCGAATAACCGTGGGCGTGGGGGACACAGGTTAAGTAACCCCTTCTGTTGCTACTGAAGCTACTGCTACCATCACCATCAGCGAGAAATAAAAGCCGGCGGGCCTGAAGACTTTCTCATCAGCCCCACTGGCGTCCCTACGAACCACAAAATTAGAAGACAGAGGTTATCTGAAACTAGCTGAGAAAAAGCAAGCAAAAGTAGAAGCTGGAAAGCCTATCAACGATGAAAATCTAAAAGGCACGAGGAAAAAAAGTCAAGAAGCAGCGTCTCCCCGGGATTTTCTTTACGGCCTCACGACAGGTGTTGGTGGGAAAGGGAACACCACTCTGAGGCTGCCCTCCGGGGTCCATGACTTCGGCTCACGCAAATCTCAAAATGAGGTCATCTGGGTACTTGATCAAGTGCCTGGGAAGGGGCCAGGGCAGCTCTGCACTACACGGAGTGCCTTTAAGGAGCACGGTGCCGCCGAGGGGTATTTTTGGATGGCTAGCAGCAAGTATGCATATAATAAATGAGGTAATATATTAAACAGGAATGTGCTATGTAATAATTATTTGAGTTGGAAAGGAGCCCTTTTATAAGCATGGGTGGAGAAAGAGAGGGCAACCGTTACAGTTACTTAACAGGCCAACCACGATTTATTACCTTTCACTAAAAGTAGCCTTGTCATTTGGGGGTATAATTTTATAGGCCATGCTTCATTCAAATTATAACATTCACTCAAATTAGCAACATTCAAATTATAAAGGCCCGCAGGAACTGCATCAACATTCTACAGTTGATTTTTCAAAAGAAAAATTTAAAAAAAATTTTTTTCTTACTGCTCCTAGGCTTTAGGGCTAGTATTTTAAATCTCCTTTTGTCAATCCCACCCACCCACCCAACCATTAAGGCAGACCTGACCTTCGCCGCCTGAAAGACCCGAGAAAGAATATTCCACAGTGTACACGTGCGCACACACACAGGTGCGTACACTTAAAAAGGGGGCTGCTGAGGTGCAAGAGAAATCCCGGCAAGGTCACAGACTTGAGCCATCATTAATAGTAGAGACTGCTAAATAACGAGGAAAACTATGTCCAATGCAAAAACGAAATAAAAGCCTAATTCATGGCATAAGATTTTGTCGTTGTTGTTGTTGCCACACAGCCTTTCCCATAGGACACAGGATATTTCAGGGCAACTCACTCTGCCTTTACCCAGTAAAATGATTCCAGAACTACTCAAAACATGGGGTTGCCAGTGCAGGGCGGAACTGGAGGAGGCAGGTCCCCTGGGGCACAAAGTTGCTACCCACTCACAGCCAGCACAACCGAGTTTTAGAAGTGCTGAATTCAGTCATCAAGCAGGAAGCCAGGTCCATTCATGAGGCCCCCGTCCCCGCACTGTTCTGGGACACTGTGCCCGAAGTAATCTTCTCCATCGTCACCCCACCTCCCTCATTCTTAACTCCAGCTGTATCCCTACTCTGGGGTATTCGAGAAAGGGCGAAGATGGTCTCAAAGTTCTCAGCCTGCTCTAGTCACGTTTATTCTGCCACGCGTGCACAGTGCCACCCGGGAAACGGGACCAGAACCGAACAGCTCACTTAGACAAACGTGGGCACCCACCACCCTCCTGTGGGGCAGCCAAGAGACCATTAATCCCAGCAGGCCCAGCTGGGACCACACCAGCCCTGTCCACGATGGACCTGCCAACTCAAACTCCAGCTGGATTCTGGAAGCTGAGGCTCCCTACGAAACAGCGCCACGTGGTTAAGGAGACTGTGGTGGAGGATTCCAAATAGAAACCACCTCCTCCATGGCCAGAAGGGTACCAGTGTGCTGCCTGAGTGAATGCGGGTAAGCCCGGTTTGGTGGACGGAGGAGGGCACCCACCTAAGCCAGCTCCATCCTGTCCCATGGTACCTCTGGGTCAGCTAGCGATCCCATTTTATCGTTCTAGTTCTCTTTGGAAAATAGCTCTGGTGCCCGGAATTCTGCAATGAGTTCATTGCAATTTTGAGACAAGAAGACCAAAGAAGCAGCTCCCAGGGAGGGGACCCGCACCTCCGAATCAGTTACTAAAATTGCAGCATCAGGAAACAACGCGGGGGAGCTACACTACACTGCCATTTTCATGAGCAGTTTCCTCGCCTGCTCGGTTTGGGGTTGTGCGTTTTAACAGAGGAAGCACAGTGTGCTCCCGCCCTCAAAATTAGACTAGTTTCTGCAGCGGCAGAGTGGTGCGTGAGCTTTAGAGTCAAAGTAAGACCTCTCTTTTGGTATCGCGAAAAGACTGCCTTTATAAACAATCTGGAGCGTGTTTGATTTGTTTGTTCACTTACTTGTTGAGATCACAGTGTCCCCGCCGCCCCAACTGATTATTAACAGGAAAAGATTTCTTGTGGGTTCTTTTTTCCAGCTGTGCGACCAAGGGCACAGCTTTAACGCCAACTGTTTGTGAGGGTCACAGATGCAGTCTCGGCAATTAACATTACTACGGATTAAATCCACGATCATATCTCAAGCATTCTGAAGAGTTCATCATCCAGAAGCAAAAGGTCAAAATTCCCTGCATCAAGTCATGATAGGTGGCCCGGAGTACCCACCATATCAGTACGGAAAGCACTGAGGCTTGCACGGAGGCGTGGAAAACACTCCTCAAGATGACTACGGGCAGACTCTGCAACTGCTCGCCATACAACCACATTCCAGTGGCTTTGGAAAATAAGCCACTGTGCATTCGCGGGATAACTGTACAAAACCAGTTTGTGCACCGTCCACCTCTCCTCCTAGAAGGCCTGGCATTTCTACAGCAGACACATCTGTAACTAGCCTCTGCACCATCTTTGTTTCCTAGCCAACCTCCTCAAAAAAGGGCAGGAAAAGAAACTTCAGATCAACATAGACCCAAGAAGCAAAGCTCGCAGCCAAGAAAAAATCACTCAGAACAAGCAGCAAAAAAAAAAAATGATGACTTACAAGACTGGGGAAATGATTTCACCTACAACCTCTATGTCTAGAAAGCAAACACTGGCATCAATTTATCTTGCAGAACTGACATGGTGCTAATAAGATTTCACGTGATTATCATTACAGAGACGAAAAGCAACACAAGTTCACAAGTCTCCTGAGCAGAGCACTTTTCAATCGGTTCTTAATCTGAGTCGACCACGTCAGCCCCCCGCACAATCAAATACACACAGATGTGGTTAAGCAGACTGTATATACAGCCAACGGCACTGCTGTCCGACAGGGTCAGGTAATTCGGTGCTCTGTCTAACCAAATATCCCCATCATCACACGTCAGTTACCAACTCCCCAAACAAAAGAAAGCCACAGAAATATCCTTGACCTAAGTTAGCTGTTCCTCGATCGTGGGAAATGCGTGCTAAGATTCCATATCTTTAAAACTCTAGCCATTGTGAAAATAGCAAAATACGGGCCATCTCTGCCATGGCTGGTAGCTCTGGATGAATCAACTTTTAGGAAAGACAAAAATATAAACCTGCAAAGGAAAGAGGGGATAAGTTGGGGGATAATCACCCACCCTATGAAATGATTATGGGTTTCTTTTCTTTAGGTTCTTTTAAAAATCAGCGTTTTTAGTCTAACCTCAGAGAGGCCCAGGAGTTGCTGAAATCACATTGCCAAGAATGCTGGACTTTCTAACAGAACAGCTCTCTATCCTGAATACACTGTAGCTGTGAGGAGTATCTCCGGTACCTTCGTTACATTATCTATCCCTTCTCCGTTTATTATTTTTTAATTAAAAGGAGAGTCGAGATTATCCTTAAAGGAAGTAATTCTAGCATATTTTTACATTTTATTAAAATCCTTTATATTACTTATTACTATTAGCGCGGCTCCCCTGCCTAAGAAGAGCAATGTTTAGTAGCAATATAATGAAAGCCACATATTTAACAAGTTAATGTTGATAAATGTTATTTAAAACGATGTATTTGAAATACGATGCTTTCCAAATGTAACTAACATAAAAATGATTTGTGAAATATTTAAGCTCTTTTTCCATACCAGGTCTTCAAAATCTGCTCTGTATCTCACACTCACTGCTCATCCCAGTTCAAACAATCGCATTTCAAGTGCTCAACAGCCACATGTGGCCAGGGGTTATCACATCGGACAGCACAATCTTAAATGAGTAATAACCATTCAAGTCACTGAAGGATTTGGTTCAATGTGCCATCACAGCGTGCAATAATGAAAGCCAACTAAAAACGGAACAGCAGACCTAGAGGAAGGAAGAGCCCAGTCCCGGCACTGTGGAGGCGGGGTCCAGAGAGCATGTGTGGTGTCCTGCAGGGGAGGACACTGAAATACGGACAACTCCTTTGTGTAAACACTACCTCATTTACTCGGCCAACAACGCCTGAGGTTGCTACTATTACCATCTCCATTTACAGGTAAGAAAACGGAAGCACCAGGTGGTTAGTAAGTAGCCATCCAAGATCACTTGGCTAATAGGACGGAGAGCCAGAGTTCAAACTCGGATAGTTTGATCCCAGCTCACATTCCCAGCCACCAAACCCCGCTGCTTCTCCATGTATCTATTTTTAAAAAATACGAGACTCGGTCACGAGGCCACCAGGTTCTAACTGTTTCTCTCCTAATGCCAGTCAGGGGTTTTTCAGACTGGGTGTGGGGAGCCATCCCCTCTGCACACACTTTCTACATTAACGTTCCACCGAAGATTTCATGTGGGGAAGAGACAGGGGTGAAGTCCATTGATCCAAATATGTTGTAACTATATTATCCGAATTCTCATTTTCTGAGCCTCTGTTTCTTAAATCTCTTCCTTTACTAAAGTTCCTGGCCAGAAATACATACCTATTTTTCCTTCTGAACTTAAAACAATGAAAAAGAACTGTTTCCATAAGGAGTTCATTCTATTTCCTCTTGCCGAGATTTTTGTTATGTCTACCTGACTGGCCTCTCTGTTCCTCCTGTCCCCGATCCTAGTTCCTTTGCTGCTATTCGGTTCTTTTCCTGAACCACAAGGTGGTCACATCAGGCTCCGCCTTAAAATCCTTTGACGGCTTCCCATCTCACGGCAGTGTTTCATTCCCCAAACAATTCGAAGCGTATTTAATAAATCACTAAAATAACAGAACCATTGAGTCAACACATTTTTAAAAAAATCTACAGGACTTCCAAGGGTCTTTCCCAAAGCATTTACCACGGCCCCTTTTCCGTCCCTACACATCCCAGGGAGTTAGAACAGTAGGGGGGTCTGCCTGCCTGCGTTTGAACCAGCACAGAGAAGGCAAGCAGGGTGCTCTGTCTTGGGGTCCCACATCCCTAATAGGGGGCAGCAAGAGAAGCCACCCAACAGACTGGTTATGAGAGTGAGGTGAGTGGATATGCAGGAAGTGCTCAGCACAATATGTAATACGTTGAAAGGTGGCGATTACTTTAATTATTTTGGGGACACATTTTGGAAACAATA
>PVKM010041858.1:0-13002 GCA_004027735.1 Carollia perspicillata | reverse complement strand
TAGGCAAAGGACCTGAATAGACACTTCTCCAAAGAGAACATACAGATGGCCAATAGACATATGAAAAGATGTTCAAAGTCACTAATCATCAGAGAAATGCAAATATTTCCCTTCTTATTTAATATTTCAAGAGTGTTTATGTTCTATGATACAAAATAATCAGACAAATCAAAGCTTCAGCAGTCAAACATCAGTATAACATTTTTTAAATGTTATGATAAAGTGATTTATTCATTTATTTATTGTTTCTCTATCACAGTTGTCCCAATTTCCCCATTGCTCTCCCCTGCCACCACCACTGACAGTCAATCCCCACCCTGTTATCCATGTTCACAGGTCATTTATACTTGTTCTTCATCTAGGCCCTTCTTTCCTTCCTTATCCCCCTTCTCTCTCCCCTCCAATCCCTGTCAGTTTGTTTCTTGTTTCCCTGCCTCTTGTTATATTTTTCTTGTTTGTTTTGTTCACTGGGTTCCTGTTATAGGTGGGATCTTTGTCTTTCACAACTGGCTTATCTCATTAGCATAATACTCTCCAGTTTCAACCACGCTGTTGTGAAAGGTAGGAATTCCTTCTTTTTTTCTGCTGCATAGTATTCTGTTGTGTAAATGTACCACAGTTTATTTTTTAAGATTTTATTTATCTATTTTTAGACAGAGGAGAGGAGAAGGAGAAAGAGAAGGAGAGAAACATCAATGTGTAGTAGCCTCTCACGCACCCCCTACTGGGGATCTGGCCCACAATCCAGGCATGTGCCTGACTGGGAATTGAACTGGCAACACTTTGGTTCACAGGCTGGCACTCAATCCCCTAAACCATTTCAGCCATGGTATAAATGCACCACAATTTTTTGATCCACTCATTTACTGATGGGTGCTTAGGCTGTTTCCAGCACTTGACTATCGTAAATAATGCTGCTATGAACATTGGGGTGCATAGGCTCTTTTGAATTATACACTGCTGGTGTATAATCCTAGCAGTGGAATTGCTGGGTCAAAAGGCAATTCTGTTTTTAGTTTTCTGAGGAAATTCCGTACTGTTTTCCACAATGGCTACATCAGTCTGCATTCCCACTCACAGTGCACTAGGGTTCCCTTTTCTTTGAACAGAATGGGCACTTGTGTATTGATTTGCTAATGATGGCCATTCTGACAGGTGTGAAGTAGTGTCTTACTGTGGATTTAATTTGCATCTCTCTGATGGCTAGTGATGTTGACCAAGCTTTTGTATGCCTAAAGGCCCTCTTATGTCCTCCTTGGAAAAGTGTCTCTTCAGGACTTTTGCCCATTTTTCAATTGGATTGTTTGTCTTCCTACCATTGAGTCATGTGAGTTCTTTATATATTTTAGAGATTTATACATTTACAAAGAAAGAGGCCACAGATTACAGACTACAGAATCATGGCAACAGCCTGGAAAGTCCCTGGGAACAACTGAACATGTAATGGGACACCTTCCTTCCTGTCACTGCTAGACTGCCACTCAGTACAGTGCACATGCATGTGCAAAATTTATGGGAAATACTGCACTCAGTCACAATGCAACAGATTGTACCAAAAGCAAAATCATCTGAAGAAAATAAAATAGAATCCTAAAAACATTAGTCAATATCTATTTTAAAAAGTAGAGGCATTTCTCTTCTCTCCAAAGTCACTCTCTCTTCATGTAACTACTACTTTGCAAGCTATATTGGAGGATTCTCTCTCACACACACACACAAATAACAGAGGTATACATATGAGGGATGGAGAGAAAAAATTTTATGTGATCATTTTAGATGCCTAGGCCATATTACATTCTAAAGGCAACAACTACAGTGAACAAAGAAGAGGTTTGATTATGGTAAGAAACTGGCATTTCTACTTTAACTCAATGAAACATTTTAATTACCTAAATGCTCTTTTTGTCTTATTTTTCTTATGGGCTTGACTTTGCCTATTTTATGAATAAAATACTCACATAAATCACATGAAAGATGTAATATAGATAAAGAGTAATCTACATGAGAAGGGTTATGGAATGTGTGACTGTGTATAGACAGAATACTGTGAGTGGATAACAGCAATAAAAAGTATCCTCCACTCTTTCCCTCACCAGCTAACAATCCTATTTAGTATTATCTTTATGGTCATATTTTTAAAAATCAAATAATAAATATCTCAGATCTCCTCATCCATTCCTATTGCAAAGGTGGACTAAAGTGACCAAAGTGACAGACAGGACAGGTCTTTCCCCCTCTCCAAAAGTAGGGCCTATATGATGAAGACTGTGCATCTGGAAGGGACAAAGTGAGCATATGACAGAAGTTTCACATCTCCAGGACCTATTCTCAATATCTGACCTTCACTGGGCACTAATAATAGGGCTCAAGAACAGGTAAGACCAAGAGGAAGAACCATATTCTAGAAAGACTTACAGTATAAGTACATAGAATAATGATAAACACTCAACTTTTTACACAGATGTCTTATCTCCTTCAGAAGCATAATTGTAAGCACTTCATATCTGAATCAGAGTTTCACTACATTTTTAAGTATCGAAGTGGTACAGAGAGAGTGAAATTAAGATTCTTGTCTTGCAGAATAATTAAATCTAAGCTGAAGTTTGGGGTAGGGGTTAATATGGAGATAAGTATGGAGATAAGTATGAGGAGCATTCTGGAAAGAAGGAACAATGAGATTGAAGGTGTTTAGACTAGGGACAAAATGATATTTTGGAAAAAATAGAAATGAAAATAAAGGGAAATTAATGCTTCCTGATGCCTACAATGTTCCAAAAATTGCAAAAAGTGTTTCCATGTGTCATATAATTTAATACTAAAACTTTTTAAGTATCATTTTCTGTCATTACAATGGAGAAAGCCATACACCAGTAAGTTACTGAATATCTGCATTTTGCAGATAAGAATCCAGACCTTTTAGAGGATAGCCTTGTGTGACAGGCATTTACTACACAGGCATGAATGTAAGTGAAGCTAAAAGGCCACCTCACATTCTAACTAGATTATAGAACACTTTGTCATATTAGTTTTCTCTGACTGTGTAATTAATTACAACTTTAGTGTTTAAAACAATACACATTCATTTTGTCAGAATGTGTGTGGGTCAGGATCCTGGGCACAGTTTAACTGAGTTCTCTGTTCAGGGTCTCACAGCTGCACTCAAGGTATCAGTCAGCTGCATTTCACCTGGAGGTTCAGCTGGGGAAGTAAGTGCCTTCTCTCCTGCTCACACAGTTGTTGACACTGTTTAGTTTCCTGCAACTGCAGGATTGAGCATCAGTTGCTCTTGTTGGCTGCTGGCTGGAAGTCACCCTCAGCACCTAGCTGTTGTCCAAGTTCCTAAAGACTCAACACAGTTGCTTGACATGCAAGCTTTCCTCTTATGGCCACTTATTTCATTCATCCAGGCACCAATAGTCTGAAGAATGATCACACTAGTGAAATATAACACAATCATGGAAATCACAGGCCATGATCTTTGTTATAGACTACTGGTTAGGAGCAAGGTACAGATTCTGCCCACATTTAAGAAGAGGGGATAGTACAGGGTATAAACTTTCAGAGGTGGGAATAAGCGGGGACACTGCAGAGTCTGTCTGCCATGATCGCCGTGTTATTTTTTTAGTAGAGGAGAGAAATGATCAGAATTGTGCTGAAGAAAAAGAAAGCTGAGCTTTGCTTCCAAATAGAAATGGGAGGCCTAAACAAATAAAGTTTGAAGGTATTGCCTTGATTTCCTGCATGACGTTAGGCAATAATAGCTCACGGAATACTCCAAAAGCCACTGTCTTCTGGTCTTTTGCCAGTTGAGGGGCCCATGAGTTTCCTGTGAGATACCCACTTCTCATGAAGAATTAACACCGTCCCCTGCTTGCCAGTCTCAATGACCATGAATAACAAGAGTCAGTATAGCAATAAAGAAACTAGCATGCTTGTTGAGAAGCTCCTGGTTGCTAAGACACACGAGGCCTTGGGAATTCATAACTGATTACATTGTGCACAGTGGTACAGTTTGCAAATTGGTCTGTGGGGTCAAACAGGATACAGGGAAAACAACAAACTGCAGCAAAGGTGACATACAAAATTTACCCGGGGGCAACCTTAAATAAGCTATGCCTAGGTTCCCCAAGCAAGAGAATAAAGTGTTCAAGTGTACCAGAGGAAGACACAGAGTGAAATCTGCCAAGGAATCGATTAACCTAATCATAAACCAAGCATGCGGCAACTATACTGATAATTGCACTCCAGTGAGTCACTTATAATGCCATTACAGTGCACATTAGTCACCCTGCTGCCCTACTTGCCCAATATATACTGCACAATGCCAGTGTAACAGCTGTTCTCTGCTTTGTAGCGATTATAAATGTTGTGGAAACCAAGACAAATAAAACATATACTGTCTTGCATTCTGCTAGCTTGACTGCTAGAAGTAGCTAAGTATTTTCTCTAACTAATTAATAAATGTACATCTTATGGAGAGCCTCCTGATTTTTACAGTTTTTCGGTATATTTTTTAAAAATGTTTCCCAAACACTAATTAGATTGTTTTGGTTTCTGTTAGCCAGCGTGACCTTCCAGTGACAGGAAGTGTTGTGAGACTAATGGAAAATGACTCCTTAATAGGAGTGATGACATTGGGCCCAAAGCATTCTGTGTCTTGGGAGAGATTCCTTGGTGCAGTTGTCAATGTGAAAATAAGACAAGGATCTAGAATCCTCAGAAATACGATCCAAGGGCCTAAATTTTTCTGCAAGAGCTGTGAAATAAATGTAAAATATAAACTCTGTCTGAGATGAGAACTGAGTTTTGAAAATAAAAGTCCATTCTTTCAACAGATGCTCCATGTGGGTCTAAATTTTTATGCACTGTTTTACACATGGAAGTTTCAATTGAATTAAACATGGCCTTCGCCCTCAAGGACTCATAATTTAGTGGCAATGATAAATATGTAAATAATAATGAAAATAAATTGCAGTAGCATTTCAATGAAGTACACACATAATACACCAAGGCAATTTGCTCCTTCTGTTGATAAGATTTTAGAAAAGATGTGGTAGTTGAGCTGCATTTGAAGAAAAAGTGTGGGACTGACAGGAAAGGGAGTAGGCAGTCAGATAACACTAACCATGCACACATTTTATGGTACACCAAGACTAAGATGTTTATTTACATAACCTTATTTAATCCTTGCATCTGATTGTTAGTGCCCACCCTTAGTCCTTTCTCAGACAA
Source organism: Carollia perspicillata (assembly GCA_004027735.1). Classification (NCBI taxonomy): domain Eukaryota; kingdom Metazoa; phylum Chordata; class Mammalia; order Chiroptera; family Phyllostomidae; genus Carollia; species Carollia perspicillata. The sequence continues at coordinate 7,770 of PVKM010041858.1, read as the reverse complement.
ATTTCAACTGCCAGTTTTCTCATCTCTATGCCTGAGATCTTTAATCCACAATCAGGAAAGGCAGTTCCTTCTCCTTATTTGAAGGGAATAAAAACTAAGAGTAGTCCTTTCAAAACACATGGGAGATGACACAGAAACACCTCAGCTCCCTGTCCTTCAGGTGGTATAATTATGATGTACATGTATTTTTTTTCACATTAGGTTCCTCTTGCTGCTAGAACAAATTACACCAAAGTAGTGGCTAAAGCAACACAAGTTTACTATTTTAGTGTTCTGCAATTCAGAAGCCCAAAATAAGTCTCACCGATCTAAATTGGATGTGTCGACCAGGCTGCATTCCTTCCGGAAACTCTAGAGAAGAAATCTTGTCTAGCCTTCTTCAGATTCTAGAGGCTGCCTGCATTTCTTGGTTTGTGGCTATATTACTCCTCACCTTGTTTCCATCCTCACATTGATAAACAATTCCTTGCAGGATTAAACTCCAGGCAGCTACTGTGGTAGCTGGCTTAATAGTACAGTCCTTATTAGCAGCCTTTCCTGCTGGTGTTTCCTAGACTTCCTCCAAAATTGACTACTTGGACTACAATCAATTTTTACTTCCAGAGAAAGTCAAACTAAGGTAAAATCTATGTTGCACGGCATTGCAAATATATTTGTAGTGATGGGAAATAAAATGTAAAGAGATTGAATAGCTTCTTCAAATGTTCATAGCTGGAAGCTATGAAGCTTACTCCAAGGTATTTAGTATATCATTATCAGCATATCACTCTGCTGTTTATTATTAACACAATAATAGTTGTAGCAGTAGTTTCAGTAAGATAATAGCAACAATATTATCAATAATTATAATTATTAACCATCACAATAGTAGTTACAATAACAAATCCCCCAAACCAGCACCTTAATTTAACATGGTGCAGATCTTCACAATCTACACTATGGTCCTTTCACATGCGTCCTCTCCCTTGAATTGATGACAAGTGTGTGATATCACCAGATCAGTTTTCAGGAGGAAGAAATAGTACATTTTTCCATAAGGTAAATGTGGCTTTGAAGACACAGAGGCATGAATGAGCACTCTGTTTTGTCCTGTTTCGTATTATCTTCAGAGACCTAGCTGAAATGCGGAATGTGATCTGGCTGAAAATACACATATACATACAGTGCATCAGTGCAATGCGAGGCCCTGGGCACAGAATCCGTCCACGTCTCCAAGTACCAATTGATCCACCAACTTAAATGTTTATGGAGCATGCCTTTCCTGTGCACTTACTAGTAGGGGAGGAGAAGGCATTAGTAAGGGAGGGAACTGAATCTTCTTCTTCTTTTAGCACACATTTCTCTCTCCTTTTCAAATGCAACCATGCTTGCATTGTTTTAGTTCAAAGCTGAATGCTCAGGGCCTAGAAGGGAAAATCCCTGCCTTCCTGAATCAGTCATGCAGAGGCTGGCACACAAGTAACACTAAATGTGAAACTAGAAGTTAATTCACTATGTAGAAAAACTGTTCTCTATAACCATCTCTCATGTATGCCAAGTAGTAATATTTTAGTGACCCAGAAAAAAATGACATCACTGCTAAGACTCGGTGAAGAAGGATACGTGAGTGCCCTGACCCGAGGCTCAGTGGGTTGGGTGTGTTCCTGAAACGAAAGGCTGTCGGTTCATTCTGGTCAAGGCACATGCCGGGCCCAGGCTGGGTCGTGATGGAGAGGCAATCCATCGCTCTTTCTCTCCCTTCCTCCTCCATTCTCTAAAAATACATTTTTTCAAAACTCTTTAAAAAGAAGGACACATGAGTGACCACCATATGGTTATTATTATTTCAAATGGGAAAACTCATGCCTTGTGTGTGTCATGTTTTGTTTTGTTTATCCTGAATTACCCCACATGTAAAAAAGATTCTTCACCATTTTATAAAAAAAATCCTGGTTTCCATGTTGCCACAAAGGTCTTAGCAGGTCTTAACAAATGCAAGCAATGAACAAAGAGGTATTTTCAACATGGTGGATATTTTTCTCAGGTGGCTCTCAGCAGTACATACTCCAACGCAGAAACAGAAGAACTTTTAACCCAGAAAAGTCTGTCCACCATACTAAATATAGGAGCCTGAAAACGGGCTCCATGCCTTCTCACAGCCCTGGTACTGCTTAGAGCTGACCCTCTGGGCTTCTTTATGAATACTACTCTTGGTCTTCAGATCAACGCCTCTGAGCTTCTCTAACTCCCCAAAACTTGACTCCCCAAACCTCAATATCTAAATGCTTCTCGCTCCTTTACCTGTCCTCTCTCTACACTAATTCCTCACTGCTAGTGCACCAACACCAATCAAGATTACATTCAGGCAATGGTAATTAATTGATTAATTAATAACAGCAATCATTTTACAACTGAACAGTGGACATAGTAAATATCCATTTATGTATTATTTCATCAAATGTTTATCCAAAGTGTACTGCATCCAAAACACTGTGGGGAATAAAACTATTTAATATGCAGCAGATGTAGTCCATGTCATCAGTGCACACTGCCAAAATGAAATAGCATTGAAACACATTCTTCTAACGCATGGGAGTTTCTTTGCTTTGAATGCTTATCTTATTCTGTCAAGATGCAAGAAAAAATAAATAATTAAAATAGAAAATAAATAAATAAGGAGAAGGACTTAGCAATGGCAAGTGTGTCAGGTAATAGTAATAGCTATATTAGTAACTCTAGTCAAGTCTTATGGGAGCCATTTTTCTTTACAATGACTTTTCTTATCTCAGTCCTCATTCATTATGTGTTGATTATATAGCATGACTTTCAGAGGACAAGACTTTTTTAAAATTCTGTCCCACTTTTCTTCTCGCTTGACAAACTCTGCCTCAGAGATTGCAGCAGTAGGTAACATTTACTGAATTCTTCCCATGTACCAGTACCAGACATTATTCCTGCCTTTATGTGTATTCACTAATTGATTAATGTACTATCGGCATTACTTCAACTATTCCTTACATGCAAATAAGGACCAACTCAGATCTTAATTTAACATTCACACCTAAACTTCTGATTCCTCACTGGGCATTCTCCACAAGACATTTCACAGGCCCCATGATCATATGGTGCCCCCAAAGAGATTCATCATCATCTCTGAAAGCATGTCACTCTCCTTTAGTACTAAATTGGGGAATAATTTTCACCACTACTTACCTGACCTACAACTTACTACAAACTTCTTTTCCCACTCTAAGTTTGCATCCGATTAATTTATCAGTAAATTCTATATATCAGTATCAGTATATATCAGTATATATCAATTATATCAGTAAATTGGACCAAGATTCCAATTATTTTTAAAAATGTGAATCTATCCTCCTATTTTTTCACCATCACATTGCCTTACTGGATTATTTCAATAGTCCTGTAAAAGCTTCCCCAACTCTTATAGAATCTTTTTACTTTCAAAGTGATTTTCCTAATATACTTACATATTTTTTTCTTGAAAATTTCCCATGGTTCTTCATAACACACAATTCAGTCCTTCAAAATACAACCTGTATGTGTAGATGTATGCCAAGTTATGTACCTGGTTCTTAAATAGGGCCTACTTTAAATTATACTAATCATAAATGTACAACAAATTAATTACTAGACCTAAACATGAGTTTTTGTTTGCTTCTGCCTTAGTTTCATGAAAAAAAATATACATCTTTAAAAATTCAAGGTATGATATGAAAGCAAGCACCAGTGATTTTTAGACACAACCACAATACAATGTTGGAAGAGTGGTTTCGAGGGTTCACTCACTGTTCGGTGGGTCTTTCAGGGTCGTAACCGTAGCCTAGCTAAACCATGACTTAATTTTAAGAATATGACTTTTAAGACCAAATGATTTGAGTTAAGCACCTGTATTTCTAATATTTAGACATTATAAGTTTAAACATTAAAACATTAATATAAGGCATCATCACAGTAGGCTAGTGATCATAAATTATTCATCATTTAGTATAATATAATCATATGATATAGAATAAAATAGGTCATACTATTCTGAGTATACAATTTTGCCAATATTTTCATGTGCTTAAAAACAATATTTTAAATAAAATAATTAAACTTCATTTGGATTTCTGATGTAGTTCCCAAGAAGATAAAATAGCAAAATGAGAAATTAAGAAGTTTATTTTAGTTCTCTTTTTAAATTGAAAGATACATGCTTTGTGACTTTATTTTAAAAAATAACTTTAGATTGAGCTTTTTAAAAAAATTAGTTGTTTTCTGAATAGTGATTGACAATGACTTATGTAAGATGACATACAGGTTGTTGACTTTATTACATTACTTACATCTAAGATTTTCCTACAATGCATAGGCAGAAATTCTATCCCTTCATAAGACTTGATGTTAACCTTTGGATGTCTTGAGTTTCTATTCCTTTCTTTCAATACAGGCTGCTTAACTGCATGTTTCACTAGGATGTGTGGCGCAGTCCCTGACACACAAATCTAAGTTCCAATCAAGTTCTCCGTTATACTTCACACACATTTCAATGAAGTTCCCATCTCTGAGCTGTTATAAACACCAAATAATTAGAATACTTTTTTCCAAGAATACATAACTTGTTCCTTATGAAATGTGTAGAAGGTGTCAACAAACCCATCTTAGGTACCAAATATAAGAGGCTGCAGTCACTTGTAGGAGTGGAAGTATGTAAAACTGAAATGTCAATGTTCTAGACAGGATGAGGCTGGAAAGAAGTTAGGGGAAAATCCTGACAAGTGAAGTGAAGAAGTAGGAGCTGACATCCTCCCTCCAGAGTCCCCACCTCTGTGCATGATTACAGGGAAACAGTTTATGGCGGGAAACCCTTGCAGGGCCCTGGAAGTCACAACAAGGCCTCCTTCCAACCGGGAAGCAAAGATGGAATATAGCACCCCGAAATTCCAAAACTGGAAACCCATAAAATCCCAAGAACTAACTGACCATGTACACAACTCACCCGTGAGGTGACTAGCCTCCACTCCAACAGACCTTTTTGCTTCTTCCACAGCGGCACCGTGCCCTGGCCTCTTTCTTTTTCTCTACCTAAATGGAAGTTTTGTTCTCACTCCAACTCATCCTTAAAATAGTTTCCTGGGAGAGTGAAGAACATGGAGGTTGCCTGACATGAAAAAAGCCCCAGACCTTGTCAGGCAGGGTCAGCCCCTGGTTTGGAAATGGTCTGGTAATGAGGACACTCCAATGGGTTATTGACAGGTCCAGTTTCAGTTTTTAGCTATGCGGAAATAGAGTCTTACAGTTCTGGTTTACCATAGTTCCACTCACTTTCAGAGGAATAGTGGGAATGTGGCAGTGGCAAGGGTTAAAAATCTAGATAGAAGTTTTGCCTCATAATACCTCTCTCTAATGCCCCATAAAGGCTCACCTCTTTCTGTAATTCTTAGTATCCACTCTTCATCCTCCCTTTACCTACTGTTTTCCTACTGTGTTTGACTGCCCCATGCCATATGAGAGTGAAAATAAAATGTTTTGAAACTAACTAGGCTCAAGAAATAAACAAACAAAAAATAGGATGGGAAGTGAAGTCAAAGCACATACTGTTATTATAGCTGATCTGAGAGGAATGTGTGTGTGTACCTGCCTAATCTCTCTCATTTTTCTATCTTTTGTGAGGGCTTAAAAAGTGATACTTTTCCTACCACCTTCTACATCTTTCTAGCCAGGCTAATCAAATTAATGGGGACAGATTGACAGGAGAAAATCAAATTTTAATGTGTACACATGGGCATTCATAAAAATTTCAAAGACAGTGAGGCAGAATTAGGTATATACGTTATTTTGGACAAAGGAGAAAACGGGGTGATGAGAGCAAGATCTAGATTTCAAAAGTGAGAGTGAATGATTTACAGGCCATTGAGGAGGAGCAGAACACACACAGCAGGCACATTTTGCTTCAACGAAAACGTAGGTGGTAATCTAGCTATCAGACGCCTGCCTGGAGCCATCCCACCCACTGTAATCAGTTCAAATTGGGCTAAGGCAAACGTCTTAAGATTTCCTTCCTGAGGTAGGCCTTTTCACCTGAATCTCTTATACAGCAAAGAGAGAAGGCCAAAGGTTCTTTCTGAGTATTTTGCTTCTTAATAACCAACTTAAAATCAATATCCCAAAAGACAGCTTCAGGGTGACAAAACTATAGTTTCCTCGCTTTCTCTTTCTCGCTATCTATCGAGAAGAGTGGAGTGAGTGAGAGAGAGCACATGCTATTAAGATAATTACAGCAAAAAATCCTAAAAAGGTACCGGAAATGTAACTTCACCTATGATATATGGATTGAGTTATGGGGTAAAGGAGAGAAAAAGCAACATAACCCCATCCGGAATATACCCCTTTGCCTGAAGTTGTTTCTATTTGACAACTGGGAACATGTTCTCGTGCTGAAGTGAGGACAATGTGTTCTTCCACCTTGGTCACCACCAGGTTTTGTCAGGCTTGCAACCTTTCGTGGCAATGTTTACTTCCTCCTGTTGATAGCCATTGGGGGACTGAGGGCGGGCGAGGTGGGGAGTAGTAGCACATGGCAAAAACTCGTTGTAAACTGCATCTGTCACAGATGTTGGAGGTTTGGGTGAAGAAGGGAGAAGGGGGGACTGGGACTGAGCCTTGTTAACTAAGACCTCTTTCTTATGTATAAAAATTTAATTCTATCCATTGTGGAAGTTTTGCTATGTGTAGAAAAATGGTATATTTTAACAAAGTGAATAAACTTTTGTCCATTGTTCAAAAGGGAATTCATATTACTTATAGTGTTCCTTAATTATTGTATTTCTTTTAACTTTTACTTTTGAGTCATGTCTAGAAAAATGTTTTTGGTAAATGTATTTAAATACAGGGTTTAATTTTAACCAAAGAAATTTATTTAGGTTAAATAACTTTTGTACCATATTTTGACCCGATTTGAACTGAATTTGATTTGGATTTATCCACGAGCTCCATTTCCAGTATCACAATCATTTGAGATATATTAAAATTGTTTTTCAAAATATTACAATATTATTAAGATGTTACTAATAGTAATTTATAATTTACAGAGTAGTCTATATACATGCTTTTAATTTATCTTCACTTGAATTCCTTGAGGTTGTAAGTTAAAAAGGGCCACATACTAAGCTTCACAAGCTCAGGGGAGGTCTGCACGGGTGCCTTACAAACTCAGAGACCGAAAGTAACCACATAGGATGGTCTGAAATTAAAGCTTCCTAACTAAAAGTGAGTCATAGTGGGTACACACATCCTAGGCCAGTATCTTCCTTGACAAAGGTCAATCTTTAAGTAAGCCCCTCTATTGTCTTTTTGCATCCAAGATAACACAGCCTTGGAATGTCAGACTAAGCCCCTTTTTCCCCTCAGGGTACACCCACCTGCACCAGAGGAGGGGACCACAGAGCCCCTCATTGTCATCTTGTTCCCTTGAATGTTCCCTATCTTATTCCCTGTCTGTATGTACTGTAAATGTTCATTATTAACTACCATACCCACCAATGTAAAAAATTATATATTTGTCTCTCTGTATTACTCTTTATTTAACCTCAGAGATTTCCCTGCTTTGCTTTCTCCTGCTTCCTTAATATATCACCAATGAATTTCACAGAATTCTCCCTTATGTTTCTTCCTTTGACTCTAATGTAAAAAATAAGCTGTAAAACTGCCATTCTCCAGAGCATTTTCTCAATCCATTGAGGTTTTGCTCCCTGGCAATTGTCATCAGTTTGGCTCAAATGAATGCAT
>PVKM010041857.1:0-12982 GCA_004027735.1 Carollia perspicillata | reverse complement strand
CTCATTTTATAAAATCACTGCATATCAATATATTGGTTGTCTTTCATATGCATCATGTATTATTTCTTTACCTGCTAAGAAAGTGGATATTTCTGGACAGGCTATAAAAACTGAGATTTTGATGCACAAGTATGACAACCCCATTTTTAATCATACCGATGACAATGAGGGGTAATCAGCAATCAGATGAATTTTCTAGATAGCATTAGTAACTTTCCTTTCTTCATTGTCTACACCAAAGGTTAGAACTCCTCCTGAAGGTTAGCTTCTCTCAGTTCCGTAATTACCTGTTGCAATCTGTGCTGCAAAGTTATTAACAAAAGTCTGGCGTTGATATTGCTCTAGATTAGGAAGGAAAGGAATGGAATTTTACTTTAGGATTTTTTTAATTGAAAAAAATATTTTAATTGTTCTTCAAGTACAGTTTTCTGTCTTTTACTCACATCCCAGTCTACCCCACCAGTGCTCCCCCCCTCCCATTTCCACCCCCCTTAGTTTTTGTCCATGTGTCCTTTATCCTTGTTCCTATAATCCCCTCCCTTTTACCCTGAAATTCCCTCCCCTCTCCCCTGTGGTCACTGTCAGCCTGTTCTCTATTTCAGGATTTTAGAATTACTTTCAGTCATTCCCAGGAAAAGGCAAACCCTCTGAGTGACTTTTCATCTGTTCTTTTGCCTTTCTCCTTTTCCTTCCATCTATCTTGCTCTTTTCAAGTTCTTAAGTTGCCCCTGTTTAAACTCTATGTTTGGTAACCTTTTCCATAACCTTACCTTCAATTAAATGTGATCAGTACAGAATGAGTTGTTTTGGTACGTTCAAAATTTTCAGGTTCTAATAAACCCATATGTATATGGGTAACTGATTTTTGACAAAGGACTCAAAAACCATACAAGGAAGGAAGAAATACTTCTTCAATAAATGATGTTGGGAAAACTGAAAAGTCACCTGCAAAAGAATGAATTTCGCGCTGCTCTCTGACATCCTACACAAAAGTTAACTCATATTGGATCAAAGACTTTAATATAGTATTGAAAAAATAAAATAACAGAGAAAAACATGGGCACTGAATTTATGAAACTTGATCACAAAGAGGTTTTTCTAAACTTGACCCCAAAGGCAAGGGAAGTAAAAACAAAGATAAGTGAACAGGACTACATCAAACTGAAAAGCTTCTGCACAGAAAAGGAATTATAAATGAAACAAAAGGGAACCCAACTGAATGGGTGAAAATATTTTCAAACAATACCTCTGATGAGGGGCTAATATACAAAAGATTTAAAGAACTCATAGCACTTACAATGGACAAGTAAATACTTATTTAAAAAATGGACAGAAGACCTGAATAGACACTTTTCAAAAAATAATTAAGGTATGACCAGCAGACATATAAAATATGTTTAATGTCACAAGTTAGAACAGAAATTAAAAGCAAAACCTCAATGATCTACCGAGTATTGGAAAGGATGTGGAGAAGAGGGAACCCAAAAGCACTGTTAGTGGGAATGTAAGTTAGTGCAATCTCTATAAAAAAGAGTATGTAAGGTCCCCAAAAAATTAAGAATAAAGCTACTATATGACCCTGAAGTCTTTCCTTCTGGCTATTTACCCCCAAAATTTAAAAACACATTAATCAAGATATGAGCATCCCTATGTTCATTCCAATGTTATTCCTAATTGACAAGATATGGAAAAATTATACCCAACTATGTGTCCTTCAACAGATGATTGGATAAAGAAAATGTTTATATATACACACACACAACATACATGCATACATATGCAATATAGTATATAAGAGGTCTGTCTGAAAAATGTCCAGCCATTGTTAATATAATAAGTGCAATTTGAATAACATCAATGTAACCTGGCCACCAAAGAGAGTGGACTGGAATGCACATGTGTGAACGATGATGACTTCACTGTACTAGTCAGTGGGGGTGGTAAATGTTGTTGGGTAAGCATGTGTACTGTGCAGCTGTCATATTCAAAATGAGTGAATGACTAAAGCAACAAATCTGCATCAGATTTTGTGTCAAGCTTGAACATTCCTCCACAGAAACTATTCAGGTAATTCAGAAGGCCACAGCTATGAGCAACTGGTGATTGGCAGCTTCATCACAACAAAGCGCCCACTAAAGCATCACATTTCATGCAGTTTTTGTGCAAAACATCTGGGCTGCAAGCCCAGATTTGGCACTCTGAAACTTCTGGCTTTTCCCAAAACTAAACTCACCTTTGAAAGGGAAGAGATTTCAGACTGACAGTGAGATCCAGGAAAATATGACGGAGCAGCGGATTCGAGTGGGAGAACTGTGTGTGGTCCCAAGGTGCCTACATTGAAGGGGGTTGAGGCGTCATTGTCCTATGTACAGTGTTTCTTGTATCTTTTATATTCTTAACTAAATGTCTCTATTTTCCATATCATGTGGCGGATACTTTTTGGACAGACTTCATATATACTACTATATGTAGAATAGTACTATACATAATAGAATATATATAACACAAAACTCTTACCTTATAGCTACATGGGTTCTTCTGTTTGTCAACCATAAATTCCAGAGACAGAGATTTGAGGAAAGGAGTCTTATTTAACAGCTGGCCTTCTATCTTAAAGCCCATTCTGTTTAAAATAGACAAAGGAAAAATAACCCCTATACTCTTTGTCAGAGTAGCTCAAGAAAACTCCTAGAATTCCTTCTTCCATTTAAAAATACTGTCCTCTGTGATCAGCATGATTATTCAGGTGGCTTAGCTGTCTCCTGGTCATAGTCCTGCTTCAGGCATCTCTTTGCTGTCTCCGTGCTCTGGTGTCCTATTCTCAGCGGGTGGCCCCATCCCTCTGGCTGACAGTTTGCTGGGGCGGTTGGATAGGCAGGACTGCGCAGCCGCACACTGGTTGCCAGCGCTGCTGCTGCTTCTCATTCAGATGGCCCTGGGGTTGTTACCTGTCTGCATGTTTTCCAGGGTGGGCTGTGGGTCCAGGACCCTCAGGCACAGTGACTCCCTGACTGGGATAATGAGGGGTGGGAAAGATGGGTGATTTTCCAGGCATGCTCAATTTTAAAAAACCTGGCCCAAAATCCTATGCACAGAAGAAGCCAGTAGGAGGGTCTTCCTCTTTCCAAATATTTCACTAGCCTGGTGCACACTCTGTGCAAACTTCTGTTTGTTGTGTCATTCCTCAGTGCTCCGTGGCAGGGGCAAAGCATGCTGGCACACAAAGCTAGCTTGTTTACTGTTGCCTCAGGCAGCCTCTTCTTAAGAGCCCCCACCTTCTTCTTCCAGGCAAGGCAGGCTCCTTTGCCCCTCAGGGACTCTCCCCATACCCCAGTGATTTGGCCAGATGCCCCTTGTTACAATAATACTTAGCCATAATAAAGATGAAATATTGTCATCTGTGACAACATGAATAGATTATGAGCATTGTGCTGACTGAAGTCAGTCAGATAGGAAAGGACAGAAACTGTATTATTTCACTTTATGAATGATATCAAACAAAAAGCTTCAATGAACAAAAACAAACTCATAGATGTGGACACCAAAATGGTTCTTGGGAAAGGGGGCCGGGAAGCATGAAGAGGGTAAAGAGGGTCAAATCCGTGGAGAAGGACGGTGGTTAGATGTGGGTGGTGAGCACACAGAGCAGTGCACAGACGCTGGATTATCAAGTGGTACAACTGACGTCTATCAACCAAGGGTTATCAACCAAGGGTACCTCAATAAGTGATTTTTTAAAAAAAAATTAGGTTCTAGGAGATTTTATTTTAATGCTTAGATTTCTTCAATTTTGAGTACTACCTTTATTTGAGAGAACATCGGGATAAAATTATTGTCATAGAAATACAAATTTATGAACTTTAACATATATGTTTCAAAATACATGATCTTCTGTGTAATTAATTTTATATATACTATTTTATTCTTTTATAAGGTTGGCTTGTATAAATTTTGTATTATAAATATAAATTTAAAATTGTTCTTGAATATCTGGATGCTTAGGCTATTTTAAAAAATTATACTGACATACTAATTTTCTTTAGAACACATTCTAGGCCATATACTAACATTAAAATTCTGATAATGCATAAATTTTAGAGCTCAGTATCTCCTTTCCACAAAAGTAAATTTCTTTTGTTCCATTCTACTAAGCCAGTGCTCACCTTTAGTTGATAAATTTTCAGTGTAGTTCAAGTCTGTTAACTTTAACAAGGGCTTATTGGAACAGTCATAGTGAACGATGTAAGAAGTGTGCCACTGAGACTCAATTATAAGGTAGAATACTGCTCAGTCTTGATGGTTACTGTACAGCTGGGGTGCTTTTTTTCATCATTCTGATCTAGTTCTATGTCTCAAGTTGGTATTCTCACCTAGTCATATAGATAAATTCAGTTATCTTTAACATTTATGATTCTAATCCATATTTCTATTTCATTTTATTCTTTCTTATTTCTAAAATATTACATGGAAGCTGACTAATGTTTTCTTTACTTGAACATTTCTAGAACTCTATGACCATTTAAAAATATTGTTGCAATAATAGGACAATTTCAAATGTGACTATGAACACCTATTGACATTTTAGATGCAATTCTAAACAGTACCAAGATAAAAAGTCTCTCAAGAATACCTTTTGGTAACCTTTTTTGTTGTTTTCATATTTCAAACAGGAGGAAGCCAAATATATTGTTTTCATACTACTTCAACATTTCAGTATAACAATAGATACAATCATAAGAACAGGTTGGGAATCAATGACTACAAAAAGATACATTTTTATTCATATTATGTTCTGAAATAATATTTGATGAATAACAGATTACTGTGAAATAGAATACTATGTAAAAGAAAATAAAAGTAATTATTCTTTATATTGCCTTTTGTACTTTATTAATATGGAAATAATACAATAAATCTATATTATGTGGCTATTTAATTTATAAGAATGAATCAAGAGTCAAAAAAAAAAAGATAGAGCAGAGTGTAGAGTAACTTTGATGCCCTAAACCTAATTCATAACAGAACTGTTGACAAATAATATGCCAAGAAGTGGTTATCTAATAGTCGAAGAAATTTGATCATTGGATAACTATAAAGGAACTGTTGTTGATTAGTTTTATATTTTATAATTCTATCATAGTTATGTTAAAAATCAGTCACTTTAAGGATACTTGAAAAAGGAAACTAGGTAGAGATAATATGACATCTTAGACATGCTTAAAGTAAATTAGACTAGAGGATTGAATAAGATGCCAAATTAAACAGGCTGAAAATATGTTGTTAATTTCTAAGGTAATGGTTGTCAAATAAGCAATTATTACACTAATTCAACTTTTTATTTAAATTATACCTGGTCTAAGTTTTTTCTAACATATAGGTATTAGCATACATGTTTCTGGGTTTGATTAGCTGAAGACAGAGAATGGAAAGATCATGACCTTTGTGACAGAAAGGCATCAGTTTAAAGTTGGGTCTCCCCAGTTACTAGTTGCGTGATATTAGGGACATTACTGTACATTTAAAAATTTAAATTATTTTTCTGCAAAATAGAAAGATATCAATAGTCATATACTATATAAGTTTGTGTGGGTAACCTCCTAAACATATAGTACTAAAAAAAAGTAACTAAAGAATGTACTGTTCTAAGAATTCTGCATATATTAATTAGCTCACTAAATTTCAAAACAAATCAATGAGGTACTTATTATTGCTATGCTCACTTTAGAGAGGAGAAAACTCATAGCTTCAGTTATTTGCCAAAAGTTATATAGAAGGATGGACACCCCCCTGAAAGGAATTCATTTATTAAAAATTGTGTATTTATTCTTACATGTTTAAACATCAGTCACCTTCAGAGTACTCTTCCTTTGATGAGATACACCTATCAAGACATTTTTTCCACTGCTCAAAATGGTTTTGAACTCATTGATTTTGATCTCTTTTACCACTTTTGCCATTTCTTTTTGTTTTACTTCATCCACATTGGCAAAATATATCCTTTTGAGAGATTTTAGCATCCAGGAAACAACCACAAAAATGTTGCTTGGGGAAGGGTGGGGTGAATAGGGAGGGTAAGGCCCAGGGATCATGCTGTTTTGGGGTTAAAAACTGCTGAACACTCAGTGTGGGCAAGTGCATTCATAAATCACATGTAATGAAATAAGCAAACATGTTGAAACGGTCTTCTAAACAATTCACAGAAGCTGAATGCAGCCTCTCACAACAACACCAGCTAGTGCTCTGATACACATGGGCTCCTAGACCATTCACCTAACAGAGGAAGCCTGTTCTACAAGGAGCCCACCCTCCAGAAGATAATTTCATTTTTCTTTTATTTTTGGAGTCTCCATTTGTCATTCTTAAATCATTAAGTCTGGATCCAAATGTGTTTTATATAACAAACCATCTAGCCCCTGTTATCTAACAAACACTTTTGTTTAACATATAATTGTTTGTACAAGTATCGTTGTTTTTATATATAAAGTGACATCACTTATACATAAAAATAGCCATCATATATCAAGTTTTTAGTAAAAATTGACTTTTTTTCTATCTAGTTATATTTCTTTGTACTCTCAACAAATGAAACATATGTGGAACATAGGAAAATGAATGCTGAAGCTGCCTGGATTTTCATCCATTAATCAACACATGCTAATTTTCCATGATTAGATAGATTTCATTATTTCTATAAGTTTTAATATCTGAAAAACTATCTTTTTCTCCTCATATGAACTACATGCTTCTGATTTTTCTGTGAGATGATATACTTCAGCTTTGTAAATTCTTGCTTTATAAAAGAACCAAGAGTAAACTGATTTAAAAAAATAATCTTAAATAAGAAGGAGCTTGCCATTAAAGGAATGGTGTCTCGTCTTCTTTCATTATGGTTTTGTTCATTAGTCTCTATTTGTTATTCCATTAATTTGTCTATTTAAATAATAACCAGGCATTTTGTTTGGTGATGAAGAGGATAAACATGAATCTTTTCCTCACAGAGCTTATATTCTTTTGATAACTGAATAATAATAAACAAATTATTTCAAAAATACATAAAAAAGTTCTAGAGTAGGGCAAATGTAGAATAATACATGATGTAGCCAATACCTCTACTTCTCAAAAATAGTTTTAGTAGAAGTGGTGGACAATTCATAGAGAAATAAATATTAAAGCTAAACCTTAAAATACATTGCCCTGCTATGAAAATAGGTAAAAGTATATGTAAAGAGTCAGAAGTAACAACATATATATATCCCTGAAGAGCATTAATGAGCACAGATACAGGTTCAAGTGGGTTAGAATTTAGTTTCAAAAGGAATATTAAGAGATGTGGCCAAACAGATAAGCTGTAAAACATTCTGTGCTTTATCATAAGGACAGTGATAAACCAATAGGGAATTTTAAAAAGATGGTCATAGAAGGGAAAATGAAGTCGGTCGGGCCTCAGCCTGATGTCCAGGCGACTGTGGCTGGGCAGTGTTCACATGGCCTTGAGTAGGGCCCACATGCATAGAATGAAGCCCTATAATATAACTGAAGGTCAGTATCGGCACCTCGCTGGCTTTGTGTGCACTTAGTATCTAAGGCAGTCGGGACTTCCTGCAGCACGGCTTGTGGCACACGTGGGTCGCCCTACCCTGGAATCAAGGCATGTCAGACATCCCCATGGTGCCACGAATTTTCTTGCATCTGCCTGAATCCCATGTGAACCTGCCTGGCCTTGAATGGCTGCAGGACAATCAGATTTTCATTTCACAAAGATTATTCTGGGTTCAATGTGAGACATGACTGGAAGAAATCAGGACTTTTCTGGTGAGAGATTATGTTTTTGTATCAGAGGACGTTTATTAGTTTTTTAGAAAAGTAAAAAAAAGAAATTGAGATGCATGTAGGAATTAGTATCTGAAAGCAATTATTAAATATATAGTTGATGTTAGAAAAAAATCTCAAAATAATAACTCTGTTTCTAACTTGGGCATCTGTTAGGTGGTAGTGGTAGTTTTATTAATCCAGAAATGACATGGAACAGGGTTCTGCAAAAATAATTATGGGTTTAGTTTGGAATATTTCAAATTTGTCATTCCTGAACTGGGTGTAAAACAAGAGTCTAACCATATTTCAACATAGTGTAGTGAATTAAAATGGGAGAAATTGGTGGTGGTTGGTGTTGACTTTGGACTCACTAAGAATCAAATGGTGATCGAAACAATTGGAACTAATAAACTCATGCAGCAAATATTGAGTAGAGTGAGAAGTAGGTGACCCATGCGGAAGGGAGGAAGACAGGAAGAAGGTGCCCCTCGGCACCGGAGAAGGCCTACCAAAATATTAGGTGAAAAACCATCAACTTGCCACCCCTCGAGGCCAAAAAGATAGTGGCCGAGACAGAAATAGTCATTGAAAATGCTGTCCAAAACCTGAATCAATATTTTCATGCATTTCTCAATGCAATTATATAGGTGGAAATAATAAAGATTTCAAGAAGTTTCCGAATATACAGGAGTCATGGAATAGAGAAAACTGTTTAAAGGAGGACTACTCACGGAGAGCTTACTATCGGCACATTTACCTCAGTTCCCCATGCCACCGAGATTAACTTTTAAAATTCTAATCTATCATTTTCTCTTCTTTAATGTTTAAATGTAAAACAAAATTTTTCAATTACCTGTCATTTTCAAAAGTATGACACACTTACCAGAATGACCAAAGCTTGGAGCACTGTTGACACCAACCACTGGCATGAATGTAAAGCAACAGAAACTCTCACTGATTGCTTTGCTGGGCAGGGGAGGATGCAAAATCTGGTAGCCACTTTGGAAGATATTTTGGTAGTTTATTCTGACATTAATTATACAATTACCATGTGATCCAACAATTTGGGTCCATTGGTCTTTACCCAAAGAAGTTGAAAACACGTGTCCACACAAAAACCTACACATAGCTGTTTAAGTAGCTTTATTAATCTTCCTAAAACTTAGAGACAACTAAGATGTCCTTTAGGAAATAAATGGATACATAGACTGTGGTACATCCAAACAATGGAATAGTATTCTGTGCAAAAAGAAGTGAGCTATCAGGCCATGGCAGGGTGAAGAGGAAACTTAAGTGCATTTCCTCAAATGCTGAAGGAAAGAAGCTGATCGGAAAAGTCCACATCCTGCATTATCCCAACTACATGACATTCTTTAAAAGGCAAACTATGAGACAACAAAAAGATCAGTGGTTACTAGGGGTGACATGAGAGAGGAAAATGAGAGGCAGATGACAAAGGATTTTTAGTGCATTGAAAATATTGTGTATGATACTATAGTGATAGATATATATCATTAGACATTTGTCCAAACCCACCGAATGTACAAGACAAAGAATGAACTCTAAGTTAAACTATGGATTTTGGGTGGGGATAATGAGTCAATGTAGGTTAATAATTGTAATAAATGCATCATTCAAGTGAACGATGTACAATGGGGGAGGCTACACACACACACACACACACGTATGAGCAGGGGGTATATGGGAAATTTTTGTACTTTTCTCTAAATTTTTCTGTGAACCTGAAACTTCTCTTAGTTGTTCAGTTTACTAATTCTTTTCTTCCAGAATTTCTTATGTTGAACTCATTGTATCCACAAAATTCAAAGGCGGCATTAACATAAACAGACAGAAAACCAGAACTGCAATAGTCCCACCCTAAGAATTGAGAAAGAGGTCCCAGAGAAAGAGTGCAAATCTCCTATGTTTTTCTTTTTTGTCTTCTGCTTTTTGTAAGGATTTTTTTTTTCCATTTTATCAATCCCAGCCCTTAATTAATCCCATAGAATACAGAAGCCTGAAATCACCAAGGAAGGGGAACTTGTCCCCACATTCAGAAAAGATGTGATCCCAAGAGGGGGAGGCAGAGACTTGCTGCTCCTTCTGTTTGTTTCTCTCCTCCCCGCCACCCCCCGTCCCTTGCACATTCCACAGGGATTGTGGAGGCAAATCTACACAAAAGCATGATGGTTAAGGTCCTTGCTTTCTAGTAGGAGGACCAGACAAGGGGATTTCTGAGAAACAGGAACTACCTAGGAGAGTGCGGATAGGGAAGACCTCAGAAAAGTACCCTACAAATCTGTTGATAGTACATTTTCAGATATTAGAAACTATGGCAAGAAGTCTGAGTGATACAGTCTCTCTTATCAGATAAATTTCTATGTCCTTGCAAAATTAAATCTTTACTACTTCTCCCACTATGTACAGGCAATAATGTAAAGTTAACTAAATATTTTATTTCCTACATTGCAGAAATGACAATTTTGTATCCCTTACAAGAGATAAAAATGACAAATATTTGAAATAAAATGTTTAATTTAAAATTTAGCTTGATATTTTTTAAATGTTATTAACTTTCAGTTTAGCATTCTGCAGCATATAGTAGTAAGTATAATTACAGTAATAATTATAAAACTGACATTTATATAGTATGAGTTAATTTTCACAACAATCATATGAGGTAGACAATTTTGTGTGGAGGACATTGAGATATGTTTTTTCACGTCCTCAAAATTCATGTTATATGTGTTGCATGTCCCTGTCACCAGGATAGTGGTTTAACAAGAAAGTTTGAACTAAATTTCCATTTGAAGTGTAAAACAAAGTAGAAAAATAAGATAAAGTCACTAAACAAAAGAAGTATTAATTCAGGGGAATTTTTTATTTGAACATTCTGTTGTTAAGAGGAAATGATTCTGCAAATATTAAAACAGTAAAAGAAGAACACTAATAATATGATAACAAATTAAGTAGATACCAATTAGGAAAAATAAAATATTAAAACAATTCAGTGAGGTGGAGTGCAACAAAGAATATCAGAATGTGATTTGACAACTAATACAAAACTTACCTTACATGTTTTATCTTAAAATATCAAAACAAGCAACTTTACTTAACTAAGAACTTTTGCTTATTAGAGAAGGCACTAATTATTGTACTTTTCAAAGCACTTAGTGTAATGACTGTAAAACAATATTCTTTTGGAATACCTTAATTTACAACATAAAGAATTTTCTTTCTCTAGAAGTTAAATAAGGGATGTGGTTTGTGTAAATATAAGGAACCATTACTCAGGTAAAACATATTAAGCAGAAATAACCAAGTTAATGTACACTTCATATACCATGCCAAGCTGAGAATAAAATATGACCAAGATGATTACAAAACACTACTTCTATGATTTTAATTGTACCTATTAGTTTCCTTAGTTGTCTGTGGATTGCAACACATTCTTAGACTTCACCTGGCAATTTAATTTGACAGATCAATTCAAAATACCCACCATTAAGACTAATGTCCAAAGTTGAAGGCAAAGCTGAGAGTATTCTAACACCATGTTTTATCACAGTCAAAAATTTCAGCATGGATGTGCCTGAATTCTGTCTCATGATGACAATAAAAATAGGTGTTAGTATCATTTTCTTTTTCTTTTTTGTATTGTTGCTCTATTGCAGTTGTCCCAATTTTCTGCCATTGCTCTCCCCTGCCCCACCCACCCGCCTGCTCCCACAGTCAACCCCTTCCTCGTTGCCCATGTCCATGGGTCACTTGTACTTGTTCTTTAACTAGGTCCTTCCCCATCTTCCGTCCCTTATCATCCTCTCTTTCTTTTTCTTATATTAACATTGTTATTGCAAACTCTACTATCTAAGAATAAGAATGAGCTTTTGTACATTAAATAACTACTAATGACAGGAAACACACTCCATGGACACTTGCCTTCTTCTAAAATATAGTAAACTTTTATCTTTTAAAATTAATTCAGTACTCAGTACTGAAGTGAAGGGTAGATAAAGTCACTGATACAAAATAAGTCCATAAATTCTGATGAATGAATGAGACAAACTAGAAAATAGAAAAAGTAGAATTTTAGGGACACATTGTTGTGGAATGACTGAAAATTGTGTCAATTAGCTTGGCTTGTATAAGTAAGATTCCGATCACGTGAGAGTCTAAAGTGAGTGTTTTCCTGCAGTGTGCGATGATTTTGAAGGTGAGTGGTTGTTTTTATAAAGGCCACTCACCTAAAGAAACTGATGAATGCCTCAAATATAACACAGACTTCAGGTCTCCAAAAAGTGTTTGTTTCTAGGTAACATTAAAATAAGTGCTGAAGACAGCCAAAGCAGAGACCATGGCAGGGCTAGCCGAAAGTAGGCCAGATGATTGCCTCAGACATGATGGCTGATCGGAGTCCAGAAAGTAAACCACAGGAGCCTGTGTTGTTAAAGCCTAAGATGCAAAATCAGTGCCATTAACCTCAACGAGCAAGTAGTTTTTTTAAACATAGATTTTGAGCATACACAGACTCTCTAGCTCTCAGGTTTTCTGACCTTGAACAAATAAATAAAATTTGGCTTAGCACTGTAGATGGGGCTGAGGTTGACCTCATTAATTTAGGTATTGGTTAGTAGAAGAACATAATTGTTCTACTACCATAGTAAAACTAAGACAATTATTCTTGAAAAATTTTATTTTGAGCCCAAATAGGCATCTTTACTTGCTCAAACTGCATTCTGTGAGGGCCAAGACGAGACTTTTGGAAGGAACTAAGTGGTTTCACAGGTTAAATAGTTTCATCCTGTGTTTTCACATGGGCTCAGTATTGCTTAGCATACACAACATAGACATAATCTTACAGCTAAACACACTCATAGCAAGGAGAGGAAAGTAAGCCATTGCAGCAGAGGAATAAACGTCTATATACGTAGTGAAGTGTGGAAACGATTACATTACCTAAAGCCCACAACTTACAACGGGGATTGCAAAATCATGGGCTACAAAGAATAAATAAAAATAAAGACAATTTGAATATACTACTAGATGGAAATAAAATTCACTTAAATAAGATATGTTGGCTAGAGCTCTCACTTTGTTCACGTCTAAAACTTGGGAAGAAGTGGCAACATCTCCGATTTTAGTCTCAGAAGGAAGAGAGGACACAGAGGGC
>PVKM010041856.1:0-12985 GCA_004027735.1 Carollia perspicillata | reverse complement strand
GGGAGGGAGATGTGTCTCTGCTTCCTCCCAGTAGACCATACCAATTTTCTTTTCTTGAACTGTCTGAGTGAGACACTGTCCTACACAGCAGAGCTTTGTGGAGAGAGCCCAGGAATGGCTCGTTTTTTCCAACCTGTAAAATGCAAAGTTGGCCAGCTGCCTTTCTTCCCAACCCCAAAACTCGTATCTTTCCTTGTCTCCAGATGACTGCCCAGCAGCTCTCAAATAACTCTCTGCTGTCCAGGGGTTTTGGGAAAAGTGCCGTGCAGAATGTGAAATCATTTTCTGGTAACACGAATCTAATTAGTTCTTTGACAAAAGGAAGTGGAGGTCAAGAGGGATTTAAACAATCTGTTTCTCACATATTTAAAAACAAGTGAAGAACCAGGCAGGGAAACGGGCGAGAAAGAGAAAATAAGGAGATAAACCCTAGGGAGCATTTGGACAAGGGAGGTAGGAAAGAGAATCGAGGTGGGGAGGAAGGACAGAATATCAAGTGACCAAAATATTAATCCTTTCTTTCCCCAACTTCCCCCAGGCTCCCCATCTCCACTCTCCTCTCTCCCAGAGAGAACTTACTTGGAAGTCGCTGATTTCTCTTTCTGATTCCATCTTGTTTCCCTCAGGTGCCTTCACACTGACTGAGTGCTAACTAACAGTGCTGTAGCAGACTGCGTGGGCTACGCCAGGCTCTGCTGTCTGAGTCTCTACGGCTTTCTTTGGGTGGGAGAGAGCACACAGCTGGCAGGACAGACCTGCTATTCATCCATCTGATGTGGGATGCCTGTGTTGGCCTCAGCCGGCGGGGGAAGTGTACACGAGCATACACATGAGAGAGAGAGAGAGAGAGCATGAGTGCATGTGTGCTCCAATGGTGACATGTGGCACCTTAGTAGGTGACCTTTTGATCTGGAGTGACGGCATCATTTTCTCCAGTGACTCCAATGCCCCTCCAATCCCAGAGGACCCATCTGAGGTCACCCAGCCTGCTCTGAGCTAGTAGCTTTACTACTGGCACAGAAACCCTGTGGATTTATCAAGGAACTTGAAAAACAGCCCAAGAGTACTGTCTGATTGCACACCAGTGGGGCTGAGGAGGGTTCCCGGTCACCACGGGTGGGGTGGTCTCCAGCATATTCCCAAGACTGAGGCTTAGAGACTTCTGCTGCTCTTTCTTATGTTCCCCTTATCTTTAAAAAATTTCTTTAATTGTAGTTTACCTAATAAGCTGCAAAGTATAAGCCTTATTCTACAAAGTAAGTAAACAATACATTATTATTGACAGGTTGTACGATGCCCTTGTTTTCTCTCTTGATTAGCCAGAAAGAGAGCAGGAAAAAGTTGTACCTTTGAATCCAGTTCATTCAAGCAGTCACATTTTCCCTGCTACCAGGGATGTGTATTTTTTTGGAAATGTTTTCCTCCTGTTGTTTACCTTAGGGCTGCAATCTCTTCTGGCTTGTTCCCGAAGCTGGTTTTAGACTGCAGCTTGTGTCTGTCTGGGTGTGGGTATGTCTCTGAGTGCTTGGGTGGGAGGGGGCGTTGGTGTTAAAGGGGAGTAATCCAGTTAAGAGTTTAAAAGGCGGGATGAGGAACAAAGTCATAAACTACTCTCACCACATCCAAATGTGATTTAAAAAAAGGGGGGGGGGAGGCAAGTTCTTTGTATTTATTAAATGATGTAATGTATTTATAAGTCCCCACCCTGGTAGACAAGTGGTGAGAGGAGGGATGGACCATATTTCAGTCTGATCTGATTTAAATGATAAACAGTTCAGCTTTGATAGAATGATCAGTCTTTCAGATCTCCACTCATCTCCCCCAAAGACAGCGTCTAGGTCTGCAGGGGAGGGGTGTGGTTTATGTATGCTTGGTGGTGTAGGGGTGACGGCTCTCACCCCTGTGTCCTGTGACTTGTCATCTTTGTGAGTTTCTGCTATGGCAGGGCTGGGTTGCCCCCTGAATTGATGAGTTCTGAGGAGAGACTTGGCCTGCTCCAGGGCCTCCTGCTGGCCTTGGTGGCTGATGTCTGTAGCCAGGGTGACTCATGGTATATTCTCTGCCTGCTCTTAAGGACTCAGGGGGCTCTATTGTGGACTCTGTCCTATCTTGGCTCTTATGGTGATTTGTCCTGTTCTGCAGTCTGCTATGGTTTGTATGTGCTCCCATCTCAGCAGTACCAGCCCCATGGTCCACCCTCTAAAATAATCCCTTCCGGCCCTGGCCAGGTAGCTCAGCTGGTTGGATTATCGTCCTGAACACTGAAAGGTTTGAGTTCAGTTCCCAGTGGGGTGTGTACAGGAGGCAACCAATGGATATTTTTCACATCGATGTTTCTCTCTCTCCTTCCCTCCCTCCCTTCCTTTCTCTCTGCAAAATCAATGAAAACATATTCTCTGGTGAGGATTAAAAAGAAAAGAAAAAGATAATCTCCCTTTGAAAACTTTTCTACCAGGCCCTTGGCTTCTGTTCCGCTTTAGGTACATGGGGTCTGAGAGTTACTGACAGTCCTGGGGAAAGGCAAGCTCCGCCTCACTTCTGGTAAAGAGTTTGCTTCCATGTGGCCATTCCAGGCTGGTGCAGGGGACGCCTTTGAGGTGATCTTCCAGACTCCAAAGTGGGAGAGAGATGTTGAGCCCACTCTCCTCATTCCTTCAAAATCCACCGGTAATGCCCCCCACTCCCATCCCTCATAACAATGCCACCATGTAATAAGCACTATTCTAAGCACTTTGGCACACTATTCTAAGCTGTTGCTTAGTTCTCATAACAATTCTGCAAGGTAGATAACACTGTTACCCCTGATTTGCAGAGCTGGAAACAAAAAAAACAATTTAACATTGCCCAGGCATTCCGAGATGGAGTCTGTGCTCGTATCCACCATCTTCGCTCAGAGAGGAGAGACTGGAACACATTTAAATCCCTGCTTTCTCTTTCTTTGTTTTTCTTCTTCACATGATCCCTACAATCTAGGGTCAGAAATGGTGGGCTTTGTCTTCTTTCTTTTCCTGTTTGATTAGGGTGTGCCTTATAAGGAACTCTATGATAATAACTCAAAGAAGAAATAAGAAATTTAGAAAATCTTCATTCTCAACAAAACCTGACTATCAAAAATATTGTCTTGCTGGAAAAAAAAGATGTCAGAAGCAAATATCAACTATTTCTTTCTTTTTGCATCCCTGTTGTGAAAATTCTGATCATCCTTTAAATAATGATGTGTATAATTATATATAATTTAAATAATTATATATATTCCCTATTAATAAGCACATTGGTTTTAAAAGGAAAAAGCTGTAATTGGCTATAATAATGGTTTTGGTTTGGCAAGATCTTTCTGAATTTGAATCTTTCCCACCTCATAGCATCATTTGGAAGTAAATAGCAAGCAGGATTTGGAAAGTGGTTTATCTGCTTGTGACTCTGGACCAAGCATCAGCAAATTTTCTCTGTAAAGGACCAGAAGGTAAATATTTTTACCCTTGAGGGCCATATGGTTTCTGTCACAACTACCATATCCAACTCTGCTATAGTAGTGAGGAAGCAGCTATGAATAATATGTAAACAAATGAGTGTGGCTGAGTTCAATAAAACTTTATTTACCAACCAACAAACAAAACAACAGTGGACCAGATTTGGCCCCACAGGTCACATTCTACTGACTTTTGTTCTAGAATATAAGCAGGAAGAGAATCTGCAGTTCTGATTACCACAACCATATCCAATCTTCTAGATCTTGTCGTTCAAATCTAATTTCCTCAACTGCAAGGATAATGTGTTAGGCACTATGGGGATATAAAATCACAAAATTCATAACTTTGTGAGGTACAAACCTGAATGTCAAGCTCTAATGAAGAGTGCTTCTGACATTTGGCTGCAATACCAAAACTATATCTATATGGAGGCTAGACCATCTAGCCAGGAAAGGTTTCAATTTCTCTTTACTGCTAGGGTGACTTTTACATTATGAAGGTCAAGGGACAGTTTTAGACAAACCGCAGCTTGGGAAGAATTTTTTTAGACAATGCTTGAACTAAACACTCAGAGCCATTCAGAAAGTGGTCATGGAGTGGCGGCCTACACTGAGACCCTAGGAGTGTCTTATGATGTAGGAGGTGCAAAGAGCTGTAGGGCACTGAGGAGGCAGTCATGAGATCTCTTCATGCCGAACAGTGAGGAAAGCCCTGCAGTGGGAACCAGATGACCTGAGTGTCCGTGTGTGCTGAATTGCTGTGTGTTCTGAGGCAAGTCACTGACCTTCTCTGGATCTCATATTCGTCTTTGTGAAGAGTGGAGCTGTCAAACAAATGGTTTCTAAGATCCCTTCAGATCTTAAATTCTGTTTCTAATGTGTGTTTATAGTAAACACTTACTGTATAACAGTATGAGACCTCAGATCCAGGTCTGAATTTTAGTATTAGAGATACCTTAACTTTACTAAAGTTAAGGTTCCCTATTGGAATATTGATGTAATTAGAAAAATTTTAAGAAAAATTACCCTATCTGTTATCTCTGCTAGTGAAGACTGGGCAGGCCAGACACATGACAAACAAGACACCAAAGGGAGAGTAAAGGCATATTCAGAACATGCTTACAAACTCACATATGCTCTTTTACACATTCATTCTGCCCCTTGCACACTCACTGCTCCAGGAACCCTAGGGCCAGGAGGAATGGAAAAGGGAAACTTTGGGGAAAATGGGGGGAGGGGGGCAGTCCCTGGAGGGAGCTACCAGAGCAGGGCTTGATGAGGGGCCCAGGTTGACTGGACAGATAATTAAGAATTATGAACAGTGACTAGAACAGTCACAAGCTAGAACACTGACTCTAGCCCTGTTCAATAGAACTTTCTGTAAGAATGGAAATGTTAGAGAAGAAATGTTCACTGTTCAGTATAACATCTATTAGCTGCACATAGAGATTGAGTGCTTGAAATATGGCTAGTATAACTGAGGACTTGAATTTTAAATTTCATTTAATTTAAATATGTTTGCATTTAATTAGGTACTAGCTACCATATTGGACAGTGGAGCTGTAGACTAAAATTCAGTATATTCAAAGTATTGCTGAGCTGTGGCTGCCACTCATAAACACTCCCATCCTGACTGCTCATCTCTTGATAGATGTTCTTTAGGCAAAAGCCCGATTTGACATATATAGGAACTCAGGTCACACAGTGCTCATGGGAATGCCCCCTGCAGCCCGGGGATGCTCTTGGTTGTGGTAAGTAAAATTTCCCTTCAGTCTTTTGCATTCAGGTTATGGGGATTTTAACTGTGACTCACTGCTCAACAAATGATTAGTATCAGAGTCTTGTCATCCTGATACAGAGTGCTTCTCTCCTCTCACCTCTGTAATGAAGTTGAAAGGTGCCTGGTATGCTTCTGATGGCTTAAGAGGGTGGAGGTGTAATAGCTGATTCTTCTTAGTAATAGGAAAGAGACATCAGAGGCTTTTAAACTTTTTAAAGCAGGGGAAATATTTTCTTAAATGAGATCTAATGCAGAGGTTAGTATGAAACAGATTAAAGTGAAGCTACTGGGACCCCGGAGTCACACCCACTCCTCCCCACCGGTCCCACCATCTATTTCTTAGCTACTCCTTAAGGTACCTCTTGGGAACTCCTCAAATTTTGAGCAGGTGACTTGTTTAAAAGCCTCTAAGGGCCCTGGGTGTGTTAGGGCTGGGCAGTCACAAGTCACACAAAACTGTGTGACATTTTCAGGCTTTGAAATGACATATTGGAAAAAAAGAATAGGAAAAAGAAGATAAAAAAGCATAGTCAAAACTCTGGCCACTTATCCCAGCAGCAGATGAGATGCTGGCCACAGGGTTTTTTTTATTAACAGTGCTCCTCAGACAGGGAAGGCCGAATGTCACTGTTGTACCTTTCCCCAAATTGCACAAAGTACTCAGGGTTGGAATGTGGGGAAGATAAAGACTGGAAGGTGCTATAAGAAATGAGCACAGAGCCCAAAGACTGGTGGGAAGGGGCAGGGCAGGAGGCTCAGACAGCACAGCAGTGGAGTTCCTAGTAGAGTGTGGAAATCAGAGTTCCAAGACTGAAAAAAACAAACCCTCAGAGATGGGGTGCCAGTCCAGTCACTCCGTCTTACAGATGATGGAGGCAACCTAGTGGTGAAGGAAGCTTAGAGAATTAGAAGCCCGGTTACCCTTGTAATCATGTAGATGTGTACATGTGAGTGTGTGTGCTTGTGTGTGTATGCAAGACAACTAATATGGAAATAGTTGCTTATGACTTCAAAGTACTTTGTACATATTTTGTTTTGCTTGACCCTCACAGTCACCTCATTGCAATGTACAGATAAGGAAACTCAAACAATAATGACATGTCCAAGATCATGCAGCTACCAGGTGATAGAGCCAAGACCCAATTCAAGATTTCTTCTTTCCAATTCTTTCTCTTGTCCCCACATACTACTGCTTACCCTACTCCTGCCACACACTCAGACATAACAGTGTGATCTGCAATAGGATGACAACCCCCATCATTATTGCTACCTGCACAGTGGAGCTAAACAGGTTGTTGATGACTGTAACTCACTATCAATCAAGGAGAAATATATAGTTTTGACTCCTGGTCCTGCTATTTGCTAGTTGTATGTGTGTGTTTTAAAATAGACTTTATTTTATAGAACTGTTTTAGGCAAAACTGAGCACACGGTATAGAGCTTTCCCACATACCCCTGCCCCTACACAGATACAGCCTCCCCCTCTGTCAACACTGGGCACCAACCAGTGCATCTACACTGAGATGTCATTATCAAAGACCATGCTGTACATTAGTGTTCGCTCCTGGTGTTATACTTTCTATGGGTTTTGACTAGCTGTGTTTCTGAGCAAGTTACTTTGCCTCCTGTCCCCCTGTAAAAATGGGGATCATAGTATCTAAATGATAAAGATCATTGTGAGAATTAAACTAAATCAGATCACAGTTGTAAAGCAAATTGCCTGCCTTGCATAGAGTAAGAAGAACACCTTAAGGACAGCTAATAAGAATTTTCCTGTGAATGTCATCAGTATAAGCCTGGCTGCTAAACCCTCTGAGTCTGTATCTTGTTCTCCTTTATCTCAGCTCAGAGCCTCTAGTCTAGGCCAAGATAATTGTGCCAGAGATCATTTCTAGAGGTTCCCTAAGTATATTAGTCCACGAAGATTTACTGTGCTGCTGAGAGAAACTTAAATTGTAAGTTTGGTTCTTGGAGGAAGAAGGGTTAGGTGAAGCAAGGATAAAATGTGTGGATGTTTACCAAACCCTCAAGGCGGGCCACAGGACAAGAAGGTTCCCATTGGGATGACTTGCCAAGAGGAACGGAAGAGGAAGAGAAAGTGCAGAGGGGAAAATCAGAGTATGGAGGTGGGCTGCTGCTTGAGCTACTGTGAATGTGAAATAAAGAAACCTTCTCAATGAAAGTTTACTAAAGGATGACTTTAATACTGCAAACATAAAATATGCAAACCAAATGAGCCTGCACACTTCCCTTCACACTGCCTACCTTCAAATACCTTTGCAGAGGGTAGGGGGAATTGAAAGGAATAAAACTCCAGCACACCTCCTTTTAAATTTGTGAACAGCCCTGCCAAAAAGGTTTTGCGCCAATTGTTCTGTTGCTTCTTGACAACCAGTTCCTCCTTGTGCTGTTCTTAACAACATTTAGAGTCTGAACAATAGTATTTATATCACTGTTTCATATACAAACAGTCAGTAAGCCCTTTGAGAACAAGAATTATGGCTTCTACTTCTGGACTTTCCGTAGCAGTTGGCCAGGCAGACAAGCACAGAGTGGGTGATCCTGGGCTTCTGCATAGTGTAGTGCTGAGTTCCCCAACCCAGTCAGACGCCCAAAGGGACTCTTATTAGAAAAACTGTGGGTAACACAGGCCCAGGGGAGTGAGTACAGAACTGGAAGTGCAGTTTCCTGAGCACGTGTCAGAATGCGACACTGATTGCTTAAGCAATCTCAGGTGAGTCATTTCCTATGCGTTACCTTGGTTTCACTCATCTGCAAAACGGAGAGCACAGTTTTGTTTGTAAAGAACATGTATTCACTTTTTGTCCTGATTAAAAAGTAATATACATTCATCATAGAAAACATAGAATATGTAGAAGAATAAGGGATAAGATAAAACTCACCCCCTAAAATCACCCAAAGACAAAGACTGTTAACATTTTGGTTTATTGTTTTTCAATCTTTTCCTTCTGTGAGAGTGTGTATATATGTGTGTTCACAGAACCAGCTCTGCGGTTTGCAGTGCCCAGTGCAAAATGAAAATGTGGAGCCCCTACTCCAAAAAGTATTACGAATTCTAAAATGGCAACGGCAGGGCATTAAATCAAGGACAGACCCTTCCCAAGCATGGGGCTCTGGGTGATGCACAGTCACATGCCCACGAAGCTGGCTCTTTACATTTCCTGCTTAAAATAATAAGAAAATCACGTATTAACTTATTTCTGTGTGTCAAATATTTTACCTAAATTAGTTCTAATTTCATTCAACTTCCCCAAAATAAATGTAATGATTTCCTCACCCCTTCCATTTTCAGATAAAACAACTGGGATCAGAGAGTTTAAGTAACTTGCCCCAGTTGATAAAGCTCGTGAGAAGCAGAGACCATATTCGCACCTTCCTCTTTCTGATTTCAAGTCCATGCTTTCTTCAACTACAGTGCACTGCCTCTCATACTAACTTACAAATTAGTAAAAAAATCAATGAAATCGAGATTATACTATATATGTAATACTATATTGCAATCTTTTCCATTTTATATAGTGGGTGCTACTTTCCCCTATGTGTCTTAGTCCATTCAGGCTAATAACACAGAGTAGGTACCTTATAAATAACAGAAGTTTGTTGCTCACAGGTCTGGAGGCTGAAAATCTGAGGTCAAAGTGCCAGCACAGTCAGGTGGGAGCCTTCTTCCAGATCACAGGCTTTTGGTTGTGTCCTCACACAGTGGAAGTTGCTGGAGAGTTCTGGGGAATCTCTTTTATAAGGCCACTGATCACATTCACCAGGGCTCCACCCTCATGACCTAGTTACCCCCCTAAGGTCACACTTACTAATACCATGACCTTTGGGGTTAGAATTTTAACATATAAATTTGGGGAGGGGAACACAAATATGTAGACCATAGACTACGTAATTAAATACAGGAGAAAAATAGTGGCTATTTGTGAGAAATATTGAAGTTCCAGATGATAATATAATGAAAATAATTCCATTGCAAGGTTATCTTAAATAGAAAGCAACAATGAGGCAAAGCAGGAGCATGTGGCCAGTGGGAACTTAAACCATATCCCCCATCGGATAAATAGAGCATAAGCATCCCATTCTCACTGGGCTGAATGCCCTTTACATGAAAGAAAATATGTTTGCATATTCCCAAAGCCAAGAAGATTTTTGTCAATTTCACTTTCTATTGTTTGTTTTACAATTTTACAATTACTGAGCTACATGTAAAAAGAGCCAATTCTGAAGCCAATAATAGAAACCTTACAATATACCACTCAGGCTTTGGGAAGTATATTGAATCACTCTAAGTCTCAATAGCCATATCTGTTATATGGAGCACATAAGAACTATTTCAACAGTGTAATGAGGAAAGGACCCAATATCTAGGCCTTTCCCAAAGCCAGGCATCTCTAAGCCAAGAGCCAAGTTTAGGTCACTGCAAATTAGAATTTCTTTGGAGGCCTTAATTCCTCAAAGAAAACAGCAACCATGATGGTGGTGCCTGGGATCAGGAACTGGGAGAGGAGCGAGGTCCATCACTGTAACACTTCCTCCCACAGGTCACTTATTTAGTTTTTATTTTTGGCTGATTAACTGTGGTTGAAAGAAAGACAGTATACAGCTATCTTTTAGGGGAAAGAAAAATTACAGATGCAACCCCCAGCCTGAAGGTATGGGAGGGGAAGAACAGTCAGCTAGTTATTTGTCCCTAAAGTTAACTGAATCTTGGGGAGCTGAGGTAGGGACACCAGCCTGAGTCCAGTTTCTTCTTTAACAAGAGCTGGTGATGTCACTCCCCTCACAGAAGGTGAAGGGCATTGGGGTAGGAAAAATTCTTCCTCTCTTGGCATCATTTCCACCTATCAAAATGTATCATACAGCCTGGATGTCATTTTCTGGATGTCTTGGTGACCTTTACTGGCAAGCATTCTTAACCCAATGTTGCATGAAGATATTTCATAAGAACATTACTAGATTTTAAATATCCGCAGTATATGTGCAAGGTGTTTTTCCTCCAAATCCCTGTGTCCTGAGGGTTTGTAACACCAAACCCACCCCAATGAATCAGAAAGGGCCAGGGATGTTTGGTTCCTGTGTTGTGTGCACTGGCCTTGCTTTCTCTGCCATGGGCACCCTTCCTGCCCTGTCCCTGACTAGGAGCTTTCTCTCTCTCCCTGGTCTTCACTAGCATTCCTCTGGTGCCCCTTTCTCATTGCTAATAATAAACCTGAGTTTGGAACTTCAGCATTTACCAAGTGCTTTCACAGACATTACAGCATTTGGGGCTCACGTCAATCCTGGGCGTCACCTTCATTTCTCAGATAAGGTTGAGTGACTTGCTTGTGGTCAAACACTAGTTAACAGCAGAGCCAAGACTTACATATGAGGGTTTTTAAAAAACAACAACTTGTTTTTTTAGCTCTGGCTGGTGTGGCTCAGTTGGTTGGAGCATCGTCCCATAGCAAAAGAGTTGTGAGTGTGACTTCTGGTCAGGAAACTGCCTAGGATGTGGGTCTGTATTCCAGTCGGGATGCCTAGGATCCCAGTCTGGGAGCGTCCAGGAAGCAACCAATCAATATTTCTCTCTCACATGCTTTTCTCTCTCCCTTTCTCTTCCTAAAAGCAATGAAAAAAATGTCCTCATGTAAAGATAAAAAATTTTTTTTAAACTATTTTAAAAAATCTTCACCCAACGTTTATTGATTTGAGAAAGAGAGAAAACAAACATCAATCGGTTGCCTCCATATGTGCCCCAGCCAGGAAATGGAACCTGCAACCTAGGTATGTTCTCTGACCTGGAATCAAACTGTCAACCTTTTGGTGAACAGGATAATGCTCCAACCAACCGAGCCACCTGGGCAGGGCCGACATAAGGCTTTTTACATCAAATCTTCTTGAATTCTCTGCTCTGTACTTTCTTGCCTTGTTAAGTTGGGCATAAAAATCTATTCTGAACCCCCTTAAACTTGGCAGAGCCAATGTTTTCTTTCCTTGCTTCATTCTGATCTTCTCCTCCATCACCAGGACTTTTTCTCTGTACTTCTCAGTCACAGCATTTGGCCACTTCCTCCCCATCCTAGGTAAGCTGCAGTTTTTCTAGCACTTTCAACTTTACTTTGAAAAACTTACCAATTGGAAAGACCCTTACACTTTTCTGTCTTTGATTTCTCCCCCAACTTGAAGTGAACACCCACTTGAGAAACTGAGAATCCTTGTAATTACTGTGGGTTACATTTTGGTTTTGCTTCTTGTTCTGCTTTTTGAATTTATAATATAGTGTAAGTCTATCATAGAATATTTGAAGACCAGAGAAAATGGGAAAAATACCATAAATAACATCATGATCTTAACACGCTCCTGCATGTCATCTATTTTGATAATAATACTATTTTTTGAAAAATTGGACTCTCCTTTTATTTCTATAATTACCACACTATTTTTGCACTTAAAATTTTTTTAAAGCTAATGTTCCATTTTAAAGACATTACTGCCAATTCATGAGTACAGGGCACCACAGACTGCTCTGCCCCAGTCTGTTAGAGAGTATCACAAATCCTGTTTCATTTGAAGGACTGGTCAGCTTATTTTAAATGGTTCTGCTGCTCACAAGGTCCAAGAAGGCCTCTATGAGGAGAGCATTTGGACTTGCTGACCTTTGGGAACAATAACAGTACCTAACAAGGCATAACCTTGTCCAGGTCTAGACATTCAAAAGTTCTTTGTAATTTAGGCAAATTCACAATTTGTCTTCTTTTCAGGGAAGATGCTATTTAGGGATATAATGAATATATAAAATGCATCTATATATTTAGAAGAACTCTTTGTAGCTTAGTTTAAAATATCCTAATTTTGGGTGTATATGCATACAACTACATGTATTAAGTCATGACACAGATACATAAAATGTTAGATAGCCCTGGCCAGTGTGGCTCAGTGGGTTGAGTGCTGGCCTGAGAACCAAAAGGTCATCGGTTCGATTCTCAGTCAGGACACATGCCTGGGTTGCAGACCAGGTGGCAACCAATTGATGTATCTCTCACAGATTGACAGTTCTCTCCCTCTCTTTCCTCACTTCCTTCCTTCTCTCTATAAATAAATAAATAAATTTTAAAATGTTAGAGATAGAGGACTTCCAACCAAGATGGAGGTGTAGGTAGACATACTGTGCCTCCTAGCACAACCAAAAGAAGGACAACAATTCAAAAACAAAAAACAACCAGAACTGACAGAAAATTGAACTGTATGGGAGTCTGACAACCAAGGAGTTAAAGAAGACACATTCATCCAGACCCATAGGAGGGGCAGAGATGGGCAGTGGGGCAGAGAGGACTTATGGTAAGGTTGCAGCTGGTGGACTGGCAAGGCGGCTGACTGTGGACTGGGTGGTCCCACATGCACATGCAGATAAACCCGGAGGAACACCTGGGAGTCAGTCAGCAGTGGGAGAAACTCCCAGACTCAAAAGACAGTTTGTTGGAGAGACCCACAGAGTCCTAGAACATACACAAATCCCACCAGGAATCAGTGCCAGAAGGGCCCAGTTTGCTTGGGGGAAGTGGGGCAAGTGACTTAAATCCAGCAGAGAGCAGAACAAGCGCCACTGTTCCCTATCTGACCTCTCCCCCACATACAGTGTCACAAAGCAGCAATGTGGGTTACTCTGCCCTGCTGAACACCTAAGGCTCTGCCCCTTATACCTAGTAGGTGCACCGAGACAACAAAAAATGGCCCAA
>PVKM010041855.1:0-13000 GCA_004027735.1 Carollia perspicillata | reverse complement strand
CCACCACTGGTGATTAATTCTAAAATGTACCTAGCAGGCCCATTCATCTCTCACGGAAAGGAATGTCCTCCAATATGGCCTCTCTCAATAAGAATGGGATATTTTGGTCCTCATATTTGCTCTGTGTTCTACTTCTCAACTTATTTAGCACTAAGGTGGGGGAGGGGATCCATATATCGGGGTCTCTGTGGAGATGTCAAGAGTAGGACAACCCACTTCAGTGGCACCGTCTAGACTGTAGATTGAATTCAAATTGGAAATCCCTATTTTCATGCTGACTTTTTACCACAGAGGGGTGTGTTCATTTTTTCTGAAGTGCAGGCTATTGAAGAACCTGGAAAGGAGTCGGGGGGCAGGTAATGCTGGAAACCACAGCCCTCAACCTGGTCCAGCGCAGGCAGCCAGCGTCTGAAGCACATGTTCTCTGTTCTGCCAAGGTGCTCTGGGGGCAAAGCAGCCCCTGTCGTTCTCAGAGGACTGTTTACAGTTGCTATAGTTTGCCCTGTCCAGAAATCCTGGTTTCATCACCCCAAAATGTTGATTTGGGCTGAACTGGGGACAGGGAACTCAGGCTCTGTTGGGGGTGCAGTCAGCCACAACCTCCCTCCCGTCTTCATTCCTCTGTAGATTGTAGATGCCAGAGAGCCCTGAAGAAGCCCCTGCCCATTCATGATTTGCCTCAGTCCCATCGTATGTTAGACAGCAGGACCTCCTTCAATGGAAGGCACTAAACCCAGAACAGGCACCCGGGCCACACTTAGGTTGTAAATACCCAGCGGATGGATCTAGGGTGTCTCTGTCCAAGGCCAGATTATAAGAAGGAACAGCCGTGCAAGTGAGGGAATTTGCAGATGCTGGTTAGGGAAATCACACTTAGCAACACAGACCATGTTTCTGGGGCAGGGCTGGTCCCCGCCCAGCACCAGCATGAAGGACTGTGTCAGTCCAGCCCAGCTGGTAGGACCCTGGAACCCTGCATCTACCACTGTAGGAAGGCTCTGTGCAAATGGGCCAGTACCAGAACTTGGAGTGGGTCTAGGGCCCAGGTGCATGGGGGGTTCAGGCAGGAGCCTGTGTGTGACCCTTCCTCCCTCCCCACCTTCCACAAATGCTGAGTGAGGGTCAGCACTGTCTCCATAGGCCAAGGAACAGGGACACGCCCATAAAAGTCACAGTCCAGTGGGGGTGGGGGGAGGAAATCAGACAGAAGACAGGAAATAAACAACAATTACAATGTGAAAGGATGATTTTTAACACCAGAACGCCTAGGGAGAACTGGAACTATTTGCGGAGGAATATTCCTTGTAGTAGAGATGGCAGGACCCCAGAGCCCCTGACCTGGCAGGATATAGTTATGACTTAACTTCTGGACCCAGGCTTGGGGAGTTCCCTTCCGAGGGTCTCAGGGCTGCTGCGTGCTCTCACACACCCGGTGGGTAGCATTTCCTCCTCCTGCTTCTCTGTGGTGACCACCTTGAGAACAGTGTCCAAGGCAGAGGAATGCCCCTCCTCCCATTCTGTCACAAAGTCACCGTTCTCCTTTCACCTCCCCCACCCTGGTCATGCCCCCGGGGGTGTTTTTTGTTATGCCCTCTAGTGCTTGCAAAAGTGAGGCAGCTAAGCCAGTGCTCGGCCTGGCGCTTTCATAGGCAGGCTCGTGCCTTTGTCTCCGGCAGCCTGCTCCTGTCCCTGTGCATCTCTGTTTGCTGGAGGCTCCTGGTGTCCTGGAAGCTCACCCAACATCCTACTCCTTTTACCGAGAGGTGAGAATGTTACAGAACAGAGGTCCAAGTGGGGGCAATATTCGGCCCACCCAGGGATGCCAAAAACTGTTACAGAACAGTTACACACACACACAGGGGCCCGGACTCCAGAGGATGATATACTAATACTGTCCAGACCATCTACTGGGCTCATCTGTCCGCCGCCAGATCTGAAAGACATCTCTCAATGGCAGAGATTTGTGAAAAGGAAAAGAAGGTTTATTTAAGGCTATACAGACTTAAATAAGTGACCCAATGGCCCCATTTAAACTATCAAAGTCCTTTAGGATAACTACTGATGCCCACAGTGCTCTCTTCTCCCCCTGCCCTTATCTGGTTCACCGCAAGTCAAGAAAAGCAGCACACGTCCACGTTCCCAGGCTGCTGACACCGTCAGCTGTGTCGCCATCCAGGCAAAGCCTCTTCTTTCCTCCACCAGAGGTGTGGAGGTCTGCAGTCTCGCCAAGCCTCGTGGATCTGCTCCTTGCAAAGCTGTGAGGGGATCTGTACTCTTCCAAGTCCGCGTGATTCTCCCTCTTCAATGGCTGCTGCGTCCCAGTTTAAATCCCTGTGCCAGTCCTCCTTTGCAGCCCCATTTCCAACTCCTCCTACAATCAGTTACACCCCCCAGCATCCCTGTATTATCCCAAGTTTACTGGGCTGCTATTGTGAGTCTGGGCAGATCTGGATCAATATCCTGGAGACAATCTTCTTCCAGCTCCCATACAGGCACTGTAGCCAGGGGGAGTTGCCTCCCAGTTATGTCTTGGGTGGAAGTCACTCTCTTCTTCCTGGCTCAAAGCATGGCCACAGCTATTTAACATATCTGTGCAACCAGTTAAAGGCTATAGATATGTCAAGTGGCCATGCCAGAGGTTAGCTGCAAAGCTGTTGCTGTACAAAACAGCTCTCAATGGCCCTGCTCCATTTGTCCCTTCCCCCAACTCACACCTGTGGGGGAAGGGGTGAGGACATCTTATATGTCTCTCCAATATTTCCTAGACATCTTGAGTTCTGGGCCCCATTCCAAATCCCTTTTAGCCCCCCCCCTTGGCTGCACCCTGTATCAAGAAGATAGGCTGAGTCCCATGCACATTGCTGCAGATTGGGGTGGGCGGTGAGTTCTTCAACCTTCCTCCCTGGTTTTCCTGTGATTCCCCACTTCTCCCTGATGCTGCCCGAGATACTTCTTGTTGGAGTCCTGGTGAAGTGACCCAAAGGCCTCCTGTCTCAACTTGCCACATCATGTGGCCTTGGTCAAGATCCTCCTCCTCTGCCACCAGCAAGGGACGCTGCTTTCACGGTCCCCTTCCTGTCACAGCTGCCATCACTGTTCACAAGTAGCGCCTGGACCAGGATGGCTGAGTCACCGTAGACATGCTTAAGTGAAATCCATCATTCTGTGGCTGCAGGCAGGGAGTAACTCCCGAGGCTACATCTCAAAGTCACAGAGCTAGCAATGGAAGACTCGCCAGGCAGCATTTGAAATCTGCGAGAAAAGAGGTTGGAAGATCTTTCTCTCTTTCAGTAATTCTGGTGTTGGTGTTATTCTTAGATCATGGAGCCTTTGGGTAACGGAGGAAACAAGGGATTTCCTGGACTTGGTAGCCTCAAAGCAACTGACTTAGAAAGTCACACTAAATACAGTGCTGGGACTCATCCCGGAGCCCCGGATGCTCCTTTTTGGAAGGAGAGGCATTGCAGGGAGAATGAGTTGAGCCCCCAAATTGGTCATCAGGTGTATGTTTTATTGCCTCATCTTTCTATGTCGTGTAACTCCCGAATGGTCTCCATGAAGCTCATCCAGCCTCCACCTCCTCCCCCTGTGGTGGGGGAGTGTTGGTAGAGTGAAACCCGTTAGGGGCTGAGCCCATGACCTTAAAGACCACTCTAACACTCCGCCTCTTGGGCTCGGTATATTTAACCCCTCTGGTCACACTTTCCTCATCCATCAAATGTAGAAGCAAGGTCCCTCTCGGTCCTCTAACTTCCTAAGTGATATTATCACTCTATCCCAGCCCTGGGAAGGAACAAACCAGCATTTGCTCTTCAGAAAGGAAACCTCTACTTTCTGTGTGAGTATTCGTGTGAAGATAACAAAGTCCAGTAAGGATTTATACTGTCTCATAAATGGCCTTCCAGGACTGGGAGCCAGGGGAAAGCAAGAGTCTGTGGCCATCGTTACTTCTTCACAGAGTGACTCTAACAAGGCGCAGGCAGCCCAGAGGAAGGCAGAGCCCAAGTTTGGCTCCATTTCTCTGGCAGCCATTAAGAGGTAAACAGCCCTGTAATTTATAGCAGCCCATTACTCAACACCTTGGATTCATTGTAACAAACTGCGCTGATGGAAATGCAATGCAGGGCCTCTGGCCCCACCCCCCACTCTTCCTCCATCTGCTTATAATATTCACTGCTAAGCACATAAAACCCATTAACGTCTCTAAGAGTTGGCTTGTTTTTTAATCAAGATAAATATGGACAACTTTAGGGTAATTAAAAAAGTACTGGGTAAAAATGACTTCAACATATAAAATTTATTAATAGCATATCATAAGCAGAGCTGATCTATATTACTATCATATTCTTTAGTGACCCACTCTGTAAATGCTTGCTTTAGTGTTTTTCTAATGTTGTTAATTTATCTATGGCTGTCACTCCAGGGCTGTTAACTTGAAGCAAATGACTGGTATTAATCACGAAGGGCCGTTAGATGCCAAGCCCTGGTATTAAATCAGCTCCAGACTGGCACATGTTAGCATCTTCAAAGTAAATTTTAAAAACTGCTCCAGCGATTAGAGTTCATCACCGCCAGTACGATTTGCCCCTTTGGGTGTTGTAAACCTGGAGGAACCTGGAACAGGCCAGTGAGGGAGAAGGATCGCTGTCCTCAGAAGGGGCACGGGCCACGTCTAGGGGATGGCGCTGCCGCACCAGCAAAGGTGGTGGACTGCTTCCTACCTCAAGAGGTGGTGTTGCAGAGGGGCTTCCAAAGTGAGACTTGTCGTGTAGACAAGCAATGAGATATTTGGTGAGAGATATGCCTCGTGGTGCAAGGGGAATTGTAGTGAAATCAGAAACTGGAGAGAATAAAGGATCCCCACGATCTAACCCACAGCGGCGCTTTGGGTGCCCCCCACCCACAGAGGGGTGAGTTGGAGGAGGAAGCTCCACTGTCTGGGAAATGAGGACAAAGGCATTATCAGTCCAAGCATGGGCATCAAGTATAGCAGTGGTCAAAAACAATGATAAAATAAAAAGTAATGTTGTCACTTACCTTTGAGAGACGCTGGCCCTTTCTGAAAGAGGAATTTGAAATCTTCAGGAGTGCAGGTCCAGCTTTCCCTTGCAGTGTCAAGAGCAGCGGGAAGATCTGAGATCTACTCAGGCAGTGCCCACTTTATCTGTGCGTGGTGGGTCCAAGGCTTGACTCCCAGGCGATTTAGGGAAGGGTATGTTGTCAGCAGAACATCACAGGGGCTGGACCATTTGCTCAGCTAACTGCTGTTCAAGACCTTGAGACTTCCAGATCTTTAGTAAGACTTGGTCTCCCAACTGGAACAGGTGTAAAGGTTTGTCAGATGGGTAGATGGACCTGCAATAAGCAAATTTGTGCAAAATTGTTAGTGTTTGCCCCTAAATGTTGTACATACTGTTTGATTTGATTTATATTCTAAATCTAAATGGGTGTTCCTAAAACAAACACTTGGAAGGGTCTCCCATAAATGATTTCAAAGGGCTTAATTTAAGCCTACTTCAGAGTGCTACCCTAATCTGAAGCTAGGCAGTAGGGAGTGCCTGGTCCCATTTCAAATGTATTTCCTGGCATATTTCACCAGGGTCTTCTTTATTGTGTGGTTCATTTTCTCAATCTTCCCTATAGATTGGGGTCTCCAAAATGCAGGTAGTCTCCATGGAATCTGCAGGTTCCATTGAACCTGCCCTATCATCTGGAAGATTTCTAAAGTGAACAGCAGTCCAATGTTGCTTTGAATGCTTTAAGAAAGTCCAAACCTGGGTATTATTTCTTTGAATAGAAGTTTTTCTTCCTAAGTTGCCTTCTCAGTTCTAATGGTATGCCTCCACCCATTTAGAAAACTAATAAAAACTTAGAATGAAATGAGTGAAATGAGTGAAATGCCCCATAGTGAAATGGGGCAGTCTGATGTGTAGAGAGAAATATGCATAAGTTTTTCATCCCCAAGCTGGGATTCTAGAGGTCGAAGGAATGCCTGTGTTTGTCATTGTCTGGTCACTCCAGTAACCAACACTGCACTGAACTTTTCTTGGTTAGTTTTTGTATTTAGCACAAAGTATATATCTCTCATATCTATGAGCCTGTTCCCCACTGTAAGTTATACCTGGGGTTCCTGTGGGGAAGTAATAAGAGGTTGTGGGGTGTCTAGGGGAGCCCCTTGGCCTCCCCATGTGTCATCAGGTTCATCACTCCTGTCTAATATTTCTTGGTGAGGGTTTCTATCCTTTTCATCTTTCTTTTTGAGTTCCTGGCAGTCCTTACTCCAATGGCCTTCCTCTTTGCAATAGGCACTATTGATTTGTACCTAGTGGGTCTTTCTCTTTTTTGGGGGGAGGTCTCATCTCTTCTTCTGGTTTCCCCATACTGTTTCAAAGAAAATGGTAGCTGGGACATGGTAAACTTTAAAGGCTAATCCACCGCCTGGGAGGGATTCATCCCGATTTCCCATCTAAACATTGGTGCTTCCTTCTGATATCCAGGCATTTGGCCCAATAAACATCATGTTTACTGTTCAGACATCTTCTGGTGCCCGTGGGTCAACATCACTGTGCTTTCTATAGACTTGATCGATCCTCTCTAAAAATTTAAAATGGTCTTTGTTTGGTTTCTGGTGAATGGTCTGCATCATATTCAGGCTCCTACGTTTAGGCTCTCCTTTCTTAAGCCCTTCCAATATGCACCTTTTGTAATGGTCTAGCGAGGCTAGGTCCCCACCATTTGGGTCCCACTTGGGCTCTATCAAGAGAATCATCCCTCTGCCTGGGTTGGGATTCTTTTGATAAAGATGACGAGCCTCTTCATTTGCTTTATCTATAACTAGCTGCCATTTATCTGTGACTAGCAAGATGTTAAGGAGAGCCTGTGTATCTGTCCAGTTTGAATGGTGAGTGGCAAAAATGGAGGCAATAAGATCTGACATTTTCTGCGGCTCTTCCCTCTATGTGGGGCTGGAAGTTTTTTGATTCAGTAAATCTCAAGTGGCAAATGGAGTCTGGGCTCAGTAGTAGCCAGCAGGCTGATGTTCCTAGTTTAATCTGCCTATTGAGTATTATAGCCACAAAGGGAATTGACCCACTCTGGATAGGGGTGCTCCATGGGAAAACTGGGTGCCCTGCCAGGTCTTTGAAGGGGAGATCATTTCTTGATCATACATGGGTGGGGCTGCTGCCCTGTGTGCCCTATTTCAGGGGTATCTAGCAGTCGGGGTGGCGATGAGAGAAATCTTTCTGCTGTTAATGCTGGGTCTCATGGGTTCAGGACATTAAAAAGACTCATCTCCTCATTCTCATGTTCTTCCTGTGTCTTACTAAGAGGAGAAGTTTTGAAGCCAATTCCCTTCTCTGCATCATTAATTTGTTCTCTTTCTTTGCCAAATCCTTATTGTGTAAAGACATAAACATCTGGACGTAAGGGATTTTGTCCCATTTCCCAGACCGTTGGCAAAACAATTCCAATTATATGATGGTGTCATAATTTAGAGAACCATTTAGAGGCCGTTTTCTCCCATACTCTAAAGTATACATAGGCCAAGCAATGTTACAATAGAAAGACAATTCTTCCTTAGATATTGAATCATAGGTGTACATGGACCAATCTGCTAAAATTTGGCCCAATGGGCTCCCTTTAAGAGTTAAAACAGAACCACTGAGGGCACGAAAGTGCAAAACCAAAACCATAACCAAAGCAATACCCCCAGACAAAGTGGGAACATATAAACAAAACATGGACCCATAATTCCATTAGTCCAAACAAGCACTCACAAGCAAGTGCTAGCATCTTATCTCCTGCCACACAACACTGCAAGTGGTCCTGACTGAACTCAAATGGCACAAAGCCCAAGTGTCATGAAATCCAAGTGACATGAAACCCCAGCGGCATGAAACCCAAGGGGCAGGGATAGAGGCCCCCCCATGTGCATGCAAGTTCAACTTACACGCTCTTGGGGACCGCCTACTCCTCAGAAACCTGTTCCCTCTCACCAGCCAAGCATTTCAGGCTTCAACTTACATCAGGGAGCTCACGTGGCCTCATGACAACAGCCCGCTGGCATGACTATGGCCTCGCCCTTCACACATTATCTTCTCCCCAGTCACTCCCTGCCTCTCTACAGTAACAGAGCCGAGGGGAAACAGAAATGAGTATATCATACCAGATGTACCACTGAGTGATGCAAATTGAAGCCCAAAACCTGTATTTTTATAGGAAAATTCTCAACTTAGAAAATGCTGGCTGCCTTCAATATGAGAAAGAAGAACACCACACCACATGGACTTGGTGACCGTTTGCCCAGCCTATGACCTCTCATGTCTCTTGTTTAAGGTTCAGCAAGAATAAATTTTAACTCAGGGGAAATTTTTTCAATCTGTTAGAAAAGGTGGGTGAAACCAAAGGGCTGCCCTAGGTAGGAAACTGAGGCATGGTGGATATATTCTAAGTGTCTGTTCTGATGAATGAATGACTAAAGAATTGATTCCCCTGATTTTCAAGCTTAGGAACTTAACATTTCAGTTTATTCAGGAGCTAAGATAACCAATCTCCACATATATACATACATACACCCTCACATACACACAAACACATTCATACACACTAATATGACATTTGCTACTGGAGCCCAAGGCTGCTTTTCTGTCCCCTAAGATTGCAATTTGTATTACTGACTGAGTAAATAATGGGACCTGGCTATGGCTGGGTGAACTAAATTCATGCTAGAGAAAATATAAACACATTGTCCTGTTAATTATGAAAAATAATTCCAAAAAGATAATATAAGGCTATAAAGATACATGTATATCTAACACACAACATATTATGTATCTATATGTATATTTGTAACCTGTATTACCTATTTGGAATTTATTTATGCAAATATGAATATATTAAAGACACATATATTTGTATAATAGAATTTGCACAAAGAACATGAAAAGATGCTGAGTATTGCTAGCTATCAGAGAGATGCAAATTAAAATCACAATGAGATACCACCTCACACCGGTCAGAATGGCCATCATAAACAAAGCAACAAACAAATGTTAGAGAGGTTGTGGAGAAAAGGGGACCCTAGTTCGCTGCTGGTGGGATTGCAGACTGGTGCAACCACTATGGGAAACAATATGGAATTTCCTCAGAAAACTAAAAATGGATGTGCCTTTTGACGCAGCAATTCCACTGCTAGGATTGTATCCTAAGAACCCTGAAACACCAACCCAAAAGAACCTATGCACCCCAACATTCATAGCAGCACAATTTACAATAGCCAAGTGTTGGAAGCAACCTAGGTGCTCATCAGTAAATGAATGGATCAAAAAACTATGGTACATTTACACAATGGAATTCTATGCAGCAGAAAGAAAGAAAGTAAGAGCTCCTACCCTATGCAACAGCATGGATGGAACTGGAAAGCATTATGCTAAGCAAAATAAGCCAGGCGGTAAAAGACAAATACCATATGATCTTACCTTTAACAGGAACCTAATCAACAAAACAAACAAGCAAGCAAAATATAACCAAAGACACTGAAATAGAGAACAGGCTGACAGTGACCAGAGGGGAGAGGGGAGGGAATTTCACAGGAAGAGGGTGAAGGGTTTGCAGGAACAAGTGTAAAGGACACAGACAATAACAAGGCGGGGTGGTGGAAATGGGAGGGAGGTGGAGAGGGCTGGGGGCATGGGCTGTGATGTGATGGGAATAAAAGGCAGAAAACTACTTGAACAACAATTAAAATAAAAAAAAGTTAATTTGCACAAAGAAATTCTGGGAGGATTTTTTTAATGAAAATGGCACCAAAAGCAATGAAAGCAAGGAAGCCCCTGCCCTGCCCAAAACCGAAGCCAAAGCAAAGGCTTTGAAGGCAAAGAAAGCAATGCTGAAAGGTGTCCACAGCCAGAACAAAATGATCTGCTGTCATCCATCTTCTG
Source organism: Carollia perspicillata (assembly GCA_004027735.1). NCBI lineage: Eukaryota > Metazoa > Chordata > Mammalia > Chiroptera > Phyllostomidae > Carollia > Carollia perspicillata. The sequence goes on along the minus strand of PVKM010041855.1, from coordinate 3,059 downwards.
ATGGCCAAAGACACTGCAACCTGGAGGCAGCCTGAACATCCTCGGCAGAGCACTCCCAGGAGAAACAAGCTTGACCACTCTGCCATCAAGTTCCCCCAACTACTGCGTCAGCCATGAAGATAGAAGACCACACACACCTGTGTTCATCGTGGAGGTCAAGGCCAACAAGCACCAGATCAAACAGGCTGTGAAGAAGCTCTGTGACAGAGATGTGGCCAAGGTCCACACCCTGATCATGCCTGATAGAGAGAAGGTTTGTGTTCTACTGGCTCCTGACTGTGGTGCTTTGGATGCTGCCAACAAAATTGGGTACATTTAAACTGAGTCCAAATAGCTAATTCTAAATATAAAAATTTACCCTGTAAAAAAAAGAAATTCTGGAAAAAAATACCTGTGTAAGTGTGTAGGTGTATATGGAAGGGGAGAAATTGGGGTAATGAGAGACATGGGAGCAGGGGTAGAAGCAAGTCTTTTTGCTATATATTTTTAATATTATTTTGATTTATGAAATGTATTACCTATTCAAATAGAATACCATGTTCACTTTAAATAAAAAAGTAGAGAAGTTAACCATATTCAATGACTCACACTATACATGAGAAGCCGGCAGATTCTCCTGCATGTTACAATCACCTGGGAAATTTTTAAAACTCCAAATCCTTTGGCCACATCCCAGAGCAATGGAATCAGAATCTTTGCAGGGAGAACCAGGCATTAATATGTTTCAAAGTTCTCAAATGATTCAGTGTGCACTCAAAGCTGGGAACTACTGAAGTAGACCACATGTTGAAAAATAAATATTAAGATACTTAAAAAAAAGATCATATCAATGTTAGTTTATTGAACCCAGGTTGTTCTAGGAGGCTAAATAGAAAGTGCAGTGAAACTTTGTTTGAATCAGAAGCCATTTTGAAGTATAGTGGTGATGATATTTGTTCGTCCAGAGGAACTTTGCTTCAACAAGCCCACAAACTAGTCAGTCTTTTATTCCCTCGTTATACTATTTGGAGAAAACAAAACAGAAAACAAAACAAAAACAAAAGAAAATAAAACAAAAGGAAAAGACTCATGCTGAATCCCAGCACCCAGTCTTTTCCTTTGGTTTTAGGAGAAAACTTTAGTAGCCAGGTCATGGGAGAGCTACACTCACCATTTATTGGTGCTCAATTTTTAATGAGTGCGAAGATAATCTGAAGAATTTGTTAAAAAGGCACATTCCCTGGTGAACACTCAGGATTCTGATTCAGTAGTTCTGGCTTGGGGCTCAGGAATATACATTTTTCATAAGTTCCTCTAGGTGAGTCTGATGAAGGTGGTCAAAGAATTGAACGCAACACTTAGAGGGCAGTGGTGCACGGGAGCCAGTTCTGCTGGCTTTTGAGAGCTGATTGTTACCTACCCAGGAACTCTGCAAGCTAGCTGCTAACCTATTGGTTAGTGATGTTACCTAAACTAAAAACCTTATTCAGTCTTTACCAGTTTTCCCATGGGCTCATTCGTGTGCGTATGTGTGTGTTGGGGGTTCTATAAAATTGGACAACATGGGGAATTTTGCCCAATCACCTCTATAATCAGGATAGGACTGTTGCATCACTCCAGAGAAGCAGCCCCTGTATCCCTTTACAGTTACCCTTCCTCCATCCTCGCTCTGTTCCTTGGAAACCACAAACCTGTTCTGCCTCTTTGTACTTTTGTCCTTTTGACAAGGTTATATAAATAGAATCATATCGTGTGTAACTTTTTAAGGATGACTTTTTTCACCAAGTCTGATGTCCTTGAGATCCATTTAAATCGTTGCATCTATCAGCAATTCTTTTTGATGCTTGGCGGGATGACTTTGTACAAAGGTATTGGAATTAAACCTGTTAGGTCGGAGTCACTTGTGGAGAACAAAGAAAGCTGCATGAGCATAAGGAGTTAGTGTTAAGAAAATAAGGTTATAAAAGCCATAACTGCATAACCACCCTAGGCTTGTGTTCCAAGAAGTTAAGAAAGGCAGGGCTGACCTAGCAGATAGCCACCTGGACAGTTGCCCAGGTGAAAAGTTTTACCCCTGCCCCAGCCCTTGAGCACAGGCTGAGCACGAGCTTCCCTGACCAATTACCAATGGGAGCACGAGCCTAGCATGAGTTTCCCAGCCAATGGCTAACTGCCACATCTGCTTCTGTAAAAGTGCTTGCTTGCTCGCTTCTATAAAAGAACCTAGCTGTGAGCGTTAAGGTGCGACTCTCATTTGCAGCTCTTAGGAGCGCTGTGTCTCCGGACACGTTGGGAGAGTTCGCCCCTGCGCAGGTAAAGCTTTGGCCAATAAAACATCACGTTTGAATCCTGAAAGTTCCTGGACGTTTGTTTCTCGTGTCAGTGTATGCAACATCACTCAATAAACTGAATGGACACAGTGAGCTAAGGAGAGCAGGGTTCATTAGCAGGGAATAAGAGGGAAAGTGGAGCCAACCAAGGAAGGTTAGGACTTGCTCAGTTGTTCTTAGACCAGGGTTTTTTAAGTGCAAAAACCTGCAGTTGGGGCATTAAAGTCTGATTGGCTAGAGCTGGTTGCTGGGTGAAAGCTGCATCCTGTTATGCCAGATAAGCCGACCCCAGACCCTGATCTTCCTGGGTAGGGTTTGTGGGCAGCTTCCCACCGTGCCATTTTCTCGCCTGGTGATTTTCATCCCTTCTAGGCCTGTCTAGATCTAACAGAACCATTCACCCAGTGAAGGACATTTGTGTTGTTTTCATTTTATGGCTACAAATAAAGCTCCTGCAAATATCTGTGTACAGGTTCTTCTGTGAACATAACTTTTTATTTCTCTGGGATAAATGTCCAGGAGTGTGATTGCTAGGTTGTATAATAAATGCGTGTTTACTTTGGTAAAAAAATTACTTTTCCATAGTGGTTGTATCATTTTACATTACCACCAGCAATATGTGAGAGACTCAGTTTCTCCACATCCTCACAAGCACTTGGTGTTACCACTATTTTTAGTTTTAGCTGGCTTAAGAGTAAGTGGTGATATATCATCATGGTTTTAAGTTGCATTTTCTAAATAGTTTATGAG
>PVKM010041854.1:0-12982 GCA_004027735.1 Carollia perspicillata | reverse complement strand
GAGGAAGCTGACCGTTGTACACAGCTTGGCCCCTCTCATGCACACCTAGGCCCAGGAGAGGCAGCCACAAACAGTGAATTTCATGGTAGCTTCCAATGGGTATCACAAGCTGGTTACAGGCAGTGGATGACATCGACCTGCATCAGAACCCCACCCAAGTGGACCCAGAACCAACACAACAGTGGTGGGCTTCCAACCATATCAGAGCTCAACCCAGCTAACCATACAAGTGGTGCACCCAAAGGGAGATCCAGTGGACACCAGACCTGGTGGAAACAACTCCACCTCAGAGGGAAGCCCCCATACACAGGCTCATATACTGTATGGGATCTACCTTATAGTCTGCTAGCCTGAGGGTTAACCCCACCCACAAATGGGCCAACAGCACGAAAGACTGAACTGCAAGAAAAAGGCACACATAACTCACACAAGGGACATTCCTGGAGAACCTAGCTCATGTGATCTGGAAAATTATACCACTGAGCCCCATAAGGCACTTACAATATAAAACCACCATGACAAGTTTCAGAATAATAGCAGATCTGCCTAAAATACAGAGACAAACACACAAAGGCAGACAAAATGGAGAGACAAACATGCCACAAATGAAAGCACAAGAGAAATCCCTAGAAAAAATTAAATGGAAGCCACAAAGATACCAAATGCAGAGTTCAAAACAATGGTTATAAAAATGCTCAAGGACCTTAGTGGAAGAATAGTTGATCTCAGAACTTCAATGAAGGGATAGTAAGCATTAAAAAGACATAGAAACCATAAAAAAGAATCAGTCAAAAATGAAGAACACAATATCTGAAAAGAATACACTAGAAGGAATCAACAGCAGGTTAGATGAAGCAGAGGATCAAATCAACAACTTAGAGGACAAGATAAGAGAAAACACCCAAGCAGAACAGGAAAAAGTAGTTAAAAAAATTTGAGGAAAGTCTAAGAAACCTCTGAGATAACATCAAATAGAACAACAGCTGCATTACAGGGTACCAGAAGAAGAGAGAGAGAGCGCAAGGGATTGAAGACCTGTTTGAAGAAATAATGGTTGCAAACTCTCTGAAACTGGTGAGGAGACACAGAAGTTCAAGAAGCGCAGACAGTCCCAAACAAGATGAACCCAAAGAGGCTGACACTGAGACACATCATAATTAAAATGGCAAAGGTTAAAGATAAAGAAAATCTAAGAGCAGCAAGGGAAAGACTCCCTTAAGACTGTCAGCTGATTTCTCCACAGATGCACTTCAGGCCAGAAGGGATTGGCATAAGATATTCAAAGCAATGAAAAGCAAGGACCTACAACCAAGACTACTCTATGCAGCAAGGCTATCATTTAAAATTGAAGGCAAAATAAAGAGCTTCCCAGACAAGAAAAGGAGTTCATCACCACCAAAACAAGTATTACAAGAAATGTTAAAGGGTCTTCTTGAAAAAAGAGAAGGAGAAAGAAGGAGGAAGGAGGAGAAGGAGGAGGATAATAATAATAATAATAAGAAGAATATAAAAAATAAAATGGCAAGAAACAAATGCCCATCAATAATTACTTTAAATGTAAATGGATTAAATGCAGCAATCAAAGACATAGGGTAGCTGGATCAAAACCACAACCCATATATATGCTGTCTATACGAGATTCACCTCAGAATAAAAGATATACACAGACGGACAGTAAAGGAATGGAAAAGATATTGTATGCAAGTAAAAAGAAACAAAAGAGGTGAGGTTGCATACTTATATCAGACAAAATAGACTTAAAGGCCACAAGAGACAAGGACAATACATCATGTTAAAGGGATCAATCCAACAAGAGGTATAACTGTTGTAAATATGTTTGAACCCAGCACAGGAGCACCTAAATATATAAAGAAAACCTTGGTTGACATAAAGGGAAAGATTGACAGTAATAGAGTTATAGCAGGGGATTTTAACAGTTCATTGACATCAATGGGTAGATAGTCCTGGCAAAAAATCAAAAAGGGGATTGCATTCTTTGACAGTATACTTGATCAGATGGATTTAATTGATATTTACAGAGCATTTCATCCCAGAGCAGGAGATTATGCACCCCTTTTAAGTGCACATGGAACATTCTTTAGGATAGACCACACATTAGGACACAAACCAAATCTTAAAAAAATTAAGAAAATTGAAATCATGTCAAGCATCTTCTCTGACAACAATGGTATGCAACTAGAAATCAATCAAAAGAAAAACACAAACACGTGGAGGTTAAATAAGATGTTACTAAACAATGAATGGGTCAACAATGAGATCAAGGAAGAAATCAAAAGTTACCTTGAGACAAATAATGAACATACAACAACCCCAAATCTATGAGACACAGAGCAAGCAGTTCTAAGAGGGAAATTCATAGCAATACAGGCCTACCTCAAGAAGCAAGAAAATATCAAATAGACAATCTAAACTTACACCTAGAAAATAGAAAGAAAAAACAACAATCAAAGCCCAAAGTGAGTAGAAGGAAGAAAATAATAAAGACCAGACAAGAAATAAACAAAGTGAGACTAAAAATAACAATACAAAAGATCAATGAAACCAAGAACTAGTTCTTTGAAAAGCTAAACAAGATAACATACATATAACCAAACTTGCAGAGAAAAAAAAGAGAATATCCAAATAGATAAAATCAGAAATGAAAGGGAAGTAATAACTGACATCACAGAAATACACATACTTGTACAAAAATATTATGAATAACTATATACCTACAAATTGGACAACCTGGACAAAATGGATAAATTCCTAGTACTATAGAAATCTAGCATACATTTATGACAAAAGCTCTTGCAAAGTGGGAATAGAATTATCATACCTCAACGTAATAAAGGCCATATATGACAAACCCACAGCCAATATCATACTTAATAGGCAAAAACTAAAAGTGTTTCCCTTAAGGTCAGAAACAAGACAGGGATGTCCACTTTCATCTCTCTTATTCAACATAGTACTGGGAATTATAGCCATAGCAATATGACAAGAAGAAGAAATAAGAGGCATCCAAAGTGAAAAGGAAGAAGTGAAACTGTCACTATTTATAGATGACATAATGCCGTATATAGAAAACTCTAAAGACTCCATTAAAAACCTACTAGAATTGATCAATGAATTCAGTAAAGTGGTAGGATACAAAATTAATTTTCATAAATTGGTGGTATTTTTATATACCGATAATAAACTATCACAATGAGAAATGGAGAAAACAATCCCATTGATAATCACAATAACTGAGAACTGAGGTACCTAGGAATATATTTAACCAAGGAGGTAACAGATCTAATGGGAAAATTGTAGGATACTGAAGAAAGAAATTGATGAAGATACAAATTAATGGAAGAATGTACTGTGTTAATGGATAGAAAGAGTTAACATCATTAAAATGTTAATACTGCCCAAAGCAATCTATATATTCACTGCAATTCCTATCAGAATACCAATGGTGTATTTCACAGAAATAGAACAAATATTCCAAAAATTTATATGAAACTGCAGATGCCTCTGAATAGACTCAGTAATCTTGAGAAAATAGAGGTATCAAAGTTGGAGGTATCATGCTGCCTAATGTCAAACTATACTGCAAGGCCATAGTCATCAAAACAGCATGGCACTGACATAAAAACAGACATGTAGATCAATGGAACACAACAGAGAGCCCCAAGATAAACCCACACCATTATGGTCAATTAGTATTTGACAAAGGAGGCAAGAATATACAATGGGGTGAAGACAGTCTATTCATTATATGGTGATGGGAAAATGAAACCGATACATGCAAAAAAAAAAAAAAAAAAAGAAAGAAACTAGACTACCTGCTTACACCTACAGAAGAATCAACTCCAAATGGGTTAAAGACTTTAATGTTAGAATCAAAACCATAAAAATCCTAGAAGAAAACATAGTAAAATCTTGGACATTTCTTATAACAGTATTTTTTCTAATATATTGCCTTGGGTAAGAGAAACAAAAAAAATTGGGACTACAACAATCTAAAAAGTTATTGTACAACAAAGGAAGCTATCAACAAAATGAAATGACAACCCACTGAATAGGAGAGCATTTCTAACCTATGATGCATCTGATAAGGGGTTCATAGCTATGATTTATGAAGAACTCAAAACCAAAAAAAAACCCCCAAACCATTCAGTTAAAAAATGGGCAAAGGACCCCTTGGATTGACACTTCTCCAAAGAGGACATACAGATGGTCAATATGCATATGAAAAGATGCTTGACATCACTAATCATCAGAGAAATGCAAATTGAAACCACAATGAGATAATTGCCTCACACCTGTCAGAATGGCTGTCATCAATAAATCCACAAAAGATAAGTGTGGTGAGGATGCGGAGAAAGGGAACACCTTTGCACTGTTGGTGGGCATGCAGACTGGTTCAGCCACTGTGGAAAGCACTATGGAGTTTCCTCAAAAAATTAAATGCAACTGCCTTATGACCCAGTGATTTCACTTCTGGGAATATATCCAAAGAAACCTTAAATACTGATTTGAAAGAATATGTGCACCCCTATGTTCATTGTAACATTATTTACAATAGCTAAGATATGGAAGCAGCCCAAGTGTCCATCAGTAGATGAGTGGATAAAAAAAGCTGTGTTACAGTTACACAATGGAATGCTACTCAGCTGTAACAAAGAAGGAAGTCTTACATTTTATGACAGCACGGATGGACCTAGAGAGTATTATGCTGAGTGAAAGAAGCCAGTCAGAGAAAGACAAATACAGTGTGATCTCATTTATACGAAGAATCTATTTAACAAAATAAACAAACAAAATACCATGGAAACAGGCTCATAGAGAGAGAACAGACTGGTGGCTGTCAGAGGGGAATGGGGCTGGGGGGCTGGGTGAAATAGGTGAAGGAATTAAGCCAAAAAAGTACACCCTTCGTAGACACAGACAACAGTATGGTGATTGGCAGACAGAGATGGGGGTCAAGTTCAGGTATAAGAGGGTAAATGTGAGGTAAATGGTGATGGAAGGAGACTTGACTTTGGGTGGTGAACACTTAATACCATATACAGATGATGTATTATTGTAGTGTACACTTAAAATTCATATAATTTTATTAACCAATGTAACCCCAATAAATTCAATTAAAAAAAGTAAATATGGTCAAGGGGCCTTTACAGTAAAACCAAAAGAATGAACTAGCAGTATAGGAGGGTACCTACTGTACTCCTTTGCTGGGTTGTTTTTATTTTTGTGCTGTACAATTCCCCAATTTTAAGTTGTCGAGTCAAAGTATGTGAAGGACTTGCCTGTGATACAGCAGCTTGGAAGGACAATGTGTATGTATGTGTGCACTCACACGTATAAGGAGAGTCAGGGCTGTTGAAGGGGTTAGGGGCAGGCATGGCCAGGGAAGGAGAAAAAGTCACTGATGTGGGCACTGAGCCTGTCTGACTCCCAAGGCAGCTCCTGAGCAAGCCCAGGTCAAGGGAAGAAAGCAAGGGACACTACATAAGGTCTGGCACAAAGAGGAGATACACTTTCCTGATTAACTATGGAGGCCAGCATGCCGCACGCATGTGCCTTAGAATCCTATGTATCCTTGCCAAGAATCCAAATCGTTACCTAGAAATTGGAAACTACATCTGACAAGGTGAGAGGGACGTGCTTATTAGCACTCCATTCATGTAGAACAGCAGTGTGAAAGAACAGCGATGTGAAATAAACCGTCATCTAAGCGGTGGTTTAGGACAGGAGGAGCACTGGCTTGATGACCACACACCTGTCTCTCAAAGACCGGGTCTCTTAGGAAGAGTATAAGCAATATTTGCCTGATAATGTTGTGGGAATGTGGCTTCTTCCTTATGGGTTTACCTTGAGGATGAGATTACGAGGTGGACAAAAATCACTTATTCTCCTTTTCCTCCATTCTGCAAACATTTCCCTGTCCTTACTAGCACTAGCACAGCGCCAGTACGAGGGTTACAGAGGGCAGCCTGCGAAAACTTGCCACTGCCTTCTGGGAGCACACACATTAAATGAATGTCTAAAATCTAAAAAAATTGCTTGGTGAATAAGAGGCTCAACAAATACTATTTTCTTTACTTTCTCAATTTTTAAAAATAATCCAGGGTATGTCTCTTATTTTAAACTTCTTAAGTTGCAAAACTGTGAGTGACCCTTGATGTATGAAAATGAAACGTTTCTTTCATTCGCCCTCTAAACAGTTACTGAGTGCCTGTTGTGTGACTGTGGCGTTATTACTAGTACCTTTGTGAAATACAGTCTGATACTTTATTTAAAATTCACAATGTGTCCACTGTGAGCCCGACACAATTGAGTGATTAAGGGGCTAAATAGCTTTTTGAAATGGTTTCTGGCCTTAACATACTCTGTTCTAGTGTTGTGGAGAATTTTGTTGAATTGCCAGGAGTTTTGTGTTTTGACTCCAAAAGAGCACTCCTGACCTGTTCCTGTCTTTAATCTCTCCCTCCAGGGCCCCTGCCCTTGTCCCGTGTCACCATGTGATGGACTGCTTTGCTGGACCCTTGGGCTGGAAGGGGCTTCCTGGTGAGAGACCTTACACACCAGGTAAGCACTTGCTAATCAATGAGACCTCTGGAGAAAATACCCAGAGGTAAGGCCTGACTCTAAGGTAACTTGCTGCCTTTCATTACAACTACTTCTCTAACGTGCATCTTTCTGGTTTGAGCATAAGCAGGGCAATGTTACCTGGATCACTTTGATAAGCCTGTGTAACTGCAGATTACAGCGGAGAAATTAGATTCGCTTCCTTGGTGGTGATACACAGGAGAAGGGGAATGAGAATGTGAAAAGCTCAAACTCCCCCTCTGCCTATGACAGTTGGTTTTAAAGGGTGAAATTGGGTTAGGGGCCTTTGGTGCAAGATCAGCTCTTGGGCATCTTCTGATTGGTTGGAGCTGGAGTAACAGATGTTTTAGGAGTTCCGGTCATCAGTCCTCCGGCTGCTGTGGGGATTGACATGATAGTGGCCAATGAGAGTCAGCCCTTCTGTAAATGGTGGAGGTTTGTAAAACGACTCAAGGTATGTGTGAACGTGTGATTTGCAATTCTAGAGGGGGGACTAGTTCCCCCGAAACCCAGATTTGGTTTAGGTAATAGTAAAGTTGGTTTAGGTAATAATCTAAGTAAAAGGGTTTGGCTTCTTGCAAGCAAGAAACTTGGGGGTGGTGGGGCTTCGTCAGGAAGGGATTCTGACTTAGGGTCAGCTGGGGCATGGTCCCTATTTGCTGAATAGAGGAAACGAAGAATAAATGAATTCTGCTCATCTTAGGATACATGTGGTATTTTGACACACACACACACATATGCGCACGTGCACACACACACACACACATACACACACACAGTGGAGGGCATCCACCCTCCCTTGTGCAGTCCACACACCGGTTCTCAAGAACATGACGCTCTTCTGACGACTGACTGTGCCTCACTGCATTCTGATGGTCCCTTTTCTGGGAGCAAGTCACACAACTTACAGGTTGCAATGTAGCTGAATTAAAGGGAAATTCTGTTCTCCTACGTTTGGGAAATAACAGGGTTATAAACCACGTTAGAGAGATTGCTTTTAACTGTAGGACTTCTCAGGGGCATCGCTACTGACTGCATGGTGAATCTCTCAAGAGATGTGAGATACAGCATTTTCTTTTTTTAAGTATATTTGTTGATTATATGCCGTTACAGTTGTCCCAATTTCTTCCTTTTGCCCCTCCCCACCCAGTAACCCCCTTTTCTCTGGTAATCCCCCCACCTTAGTTCATATCCATGAGTCATGCATGCAAGTTCTTTGGCTTCTCCTTTTCCTATATTATTCTTAACACCCCCCCGTCTATTTTGTTGCCACCAATTACGCTTCGTGATCCCTGCCCCATTTCCCCCATTCTCTCCCATCCTCTCCCATCCTCTCCCAGCTGATAACTCTCCAAATGATCCCCATACCTATCATTCTTTTTCTGTTCCGGTTGTTTGCTTTGTTTTTGTTTTCGTTTTTATTTTTTAGATTCAGTTGTTCATAGTTGTGAGTTTGTTGTCATTTTAACGTTCATAGTTTTGATCTTCTTTTTCTTAAACAAGTCCCTTTAACATTTCATGTAATAATGGCTTGGTGATGATGAATTCCTTTAGCTTTACCTTGTCTGGGAAGCACTTTATCTGCCCTTCCATTCTAAACGGTATTTGACTTTTGAATTCTTTTCATCTGAAAACTTGAGGTCTGCAACACAGTGTTTGAGAAGCATTGTGTCTGGCTGTTGTAAATAAGAAACACAATTCTCCCAACAGTAATGAGGTACAATTGAGATCAATTTTAGTTTTTCCTAAATTCCTGCTAAGGAGAACTCAATGGTGTACTATTGTCTTCAAAGAAAGAAGCTCTAATCAAATGTTAACTCTGGTAAGTGGTAGGAAATGAGCTCCCAAGTGTTAAGAAAAGCCAGACAGCCTCCCAGCAGCATTTTCCCCGCACGGCCGACCTCAAGGCCAAGCCGAAGCTGCCAGCCGCATGCCTGGGGAGATTCCCATGGAAGCAGATGGCGCTGCCCGGAGACAGTTGTCCACAGCTTGGCATCTGGGCTCGTGAGTGCTGTCCAGCTGAGGCCTGTTCGGGCAGAATGCTGGGTGATGGGCTTCCCGCTGAAACCCATTAGCGCTCTCACACATCACATCCCTCTTTTCCTTAAAAAGGGAATTGCACTTTCTGAAATCACGTCAGAAATACCTGCCCATGAAAATGCGAGGCCAGAGATGTCCTTTGAAAGAACAAACTTCAGGACAGAAAGGTATTAATAAAGATGGGGGTCCCTACCATAATTTCACAGCCATTTAGTGAAAGCTGATGCTAGGACCTAGTATCTGCCATGGAGCACATGGGGGGGAGGGTTCTCCCTGGGGGGTACCTCTCATGATACCTTCTCGGCGACAAGGATTATTTTCTGGACTAGCTTGTAGTTAGGCTCCTCTAAGACTTCCTCTTGACTGGGCCTTGACTTTGAGCTTCTGTGTCTGTCGGTCCGAAGTCCAGCTTTAGCAGGAATCCTGCTGAGTCCGTTCGGAGAGAGAACTCCCACCCCCACCCCTTGATTTCTGCTCACCCTCTGTATCCAAGAAAATCTCTCAATCTCCCCCCTTGATATTTGGTCACTCTGGCCTGCTCTCAACAAGAATCCTGTTAAGTTGGCTTAGCAAAAATTTCTCTTGATGTCTTCTCTTAGTAATTTTCCACCCACCAACCGCTCACTTTACTTCTTGGGTGTAAATCCCCACTTGTCTTTATTGCATTTGGAGTTGAGCCCAGTCCCTCTCCCCTGTTATAGTAGTCCCAACTAAATTCCTCGTTACCCTTTTAACAGGTGTAAGAATACTTTTTTCCCTAACATTAGACATGTGTTTTCTACCATGTGGCTCTCTGCTTGGGATTCTTTGTGCTCAGCTATAATTAGCAAAGGTGAAAAAGTGAATGTTTTGAGAAAGCACTCAAGGAATGCCCTGAACAGGGGTGTTCGTTTTCTCTTTGGCTGACTAATAAATGGCTGGAACTTCACTTCACGACAATAGGAGCCAAGAGAGAGGGTCACCAGGAGGTGAGGGAAGGGACAGTGCCTACATTATGCCCACAGCAGAATGCCTATGAATACATAATACTATAAATATGGCCTACCATTTCCATCGCTTAATTTCCCAATGGTTTTTCAAAATTAAGCTCAATGTTAAAATCAAATAAAAAATTTTGTAGAAAAAAATGATAAATGGTTCCATAAAAATTCTTTCTTAGGCTCCCTCTAAATAGACATTTCACTTTCATGTAGTTCTTCCAGTTGTACCTAGAGAAATCAGACATGCTAGTGTGTCCAGGGCACTGAACAAATTGGTGGTCTAATTTGGACAGTTGTCCCAGAGCACCGTCTGTCTTAGCATTTGTCCTAGACAAAAATCTCATTTGGATTGTGAGTTACATGAATCCTGGAACCCTGCCTGCTGTTGGATACACCCAGATGTGGCAGTGCGTACACCTGTGTGAACACTCACTCTTTGTCAGTAACTCTATCAGATGCCGCTCCCACCCTGCCTTGGGTTCTCCTGGTTTCAAATGTCTTCGGAGCCTTTGGCCACCTGGTCTCCCAGCCACCTGTGAAGCCAAATGTGCATGGCGCTACCCAGCTGCATGTGCAGCAATTGATTTACTCGAGTGCAGCCAAATGGTGCCTTTTATGCCGCATCTTCCACCTCTCCCCTCCTGCTCTGAGCTCTCGATTACACTTGAGGAATGAGACTTTGCAGGCTCTTTTGGCCCCCTTGCACAAGCAGTGTGCAACGCGGGATGTTTTTACCTATGTACCCAATATCGACCAATGCAGGGGCAGGAGCAAGCAAATCCATTCGACTCCTCCTTTCCTTCTGAGACCCAGGAGTTGATAAAATTCTTGGCAGATAGTTGCAGGAGATGGAGCGACCAGTGCACATGATACCAAGTGGTGCCCAGCTCGATAACGATGCTATTTACTCTCCCTTTTTTCCTGCTTCATTCTGCTTTTCCTTCACTCTTGTTTCCTGGGATTGAAGGTTCTACAAAAAGAGCAGAATGAAAAGCCACAGAAGGTTTTGCTCTGGGCTCTGGTCTCTGAGGAACCCATGCTAATAAACATACTCATAAATCTTTCAGCTCTACACCTCCCTCTTCATTCTACCCGGAGGTACTGGGGATGGGACTTTGCAAATTACATTTCCCAGACTGCTTTGCCAGTTTGCGTACAGTTTTCTGCCAATAGGAAGCCTGGAGGGCGATGGGAAGTTGAGAAAACAGAAGCTAGGAGAAACTGTTTTTTTCCTGCTTTCTGTTTTTGACAGTCTGGCCACAGCAGTGGCCGTTAGAGCAGCCTGGCCTCCAGCTTCTTTTGCCATTCCCCGGACCAGCCTCTGGCGCACACAGGCAGCTGCAACTGGACGATAGCTCCCTCCCGGCTCTCAGGTGCCAAGCTTCCGCAGTTCCTCCTCTTCCTTTACCTAAGGGCCATCTCAAGGAGGAAGCTGTTTTCCTCCAATTTTTATCTCAGTTTTGTTTCAGAGGATTTGTGTGAGGATTAAGTGAGTCAACGCACAAACATCCGATTCTCACGATGCCCCGTAGATTCTACAAAATCATGGGAACGCTAAATTAGCAAATACAGAACTGTTGCCCCTAGAGGAAACACGCACACAGCACACTTCTCTCACGTGGATCACAATCTTAAGTTCTGAAAATAACTCATCCTAGTGGATTCTAGCTTATTTTACGAAAGAGAAAATGAAGAACAACTGTGAGTGGTTTGCCTTGACTTCCCCTAAGGCCACCCCACTGAACAGCTGCTACGGTAGTGACTCAATCCCCTCCCAGGACTCCCGACTGGGAGCTTCTCCAGCTACCTCCCACTGCCCCCTACTGTCTCCGTCCTCTGCCTGCTTCCTCCTGAGCGCCGACGAGAATGTCGAGCGGCCAATTACAGGCACCTTATATTTTTGCTGCTCTGCACATGTCCGTAAATGGCCGTCAAGGCACCAGGAGTATTGAATTGGGGGTTAAAAATAAGTGTTATTGAATAGCAGTAAGTGCGGAATCTCTGAATAATGAAGGTAAGCTATAATTAATCTAGAACCTTACTTGGCACACAGCAACTATTCAATTAATGTTCACTGGTACCTTGTTATCTCCATTTTACGGTTGTGAAAGTGTGGTCCATGTAATTTGTGTGTGGCAGGGACAGAATTATAAATTCTTCCCTTGGCTTATCTGATTTCAACACTTAACGTTTTCAATCATTATGTTGTGTCCTTTCCACCTTCCTCAAAAATTCTTAGTTGTAACCTGTAGTGACCATATAACATTTTATCAGTCTGGCATATAATGATTTTCTTAAACTATTCCTGTACTGTTAAAGATGTTGGTAGGTTTCTGTTTTTTACATCACAGCTCTGTAGTGAACTTCTGTGTGCTTCTATGGTTTTACTTCTACTGAAATTCTCAGGAATAATAATCTGACAGAAGTGATATAAATATCTTCAGGGTTTCTGTTACATGCTGTTATTTTGTTTTCCTCAAAGGGGTTGTTTAGTGAACTTCCCCAGACTTTAGTCAGTGTATCAGTTTCACCAAAATAACACCAGGTAGTCTAAAATTGTTTCTGTTAACAGTATAAAATTATTTCTTGAAGTTGTGTTCATTTTAATTTCTCCATCTTGGAGAAATGTCTTCCCCTACAATTTTTCTATTTGTATTTGAATTCACTGTGATATCTTTCTCTCCTTGAATGTTTGAAGTCTGTTTGTCAAATACATTTGTGTTTTCCATGTATTAAATAGAAACTTTAATAGGCCATAGTTGATGCAATTTTTTAATCTGTAATTACTCTTTTACATTTTTTGTTGTTGTTGTTTTTAATCGCAGAGGTGATTATGCAGTTTAGTTTCGAACTGAATTTGTGGTTTTGCTGGTGTCATGAAGATGGGCTGCGCAGGGTTCAGACGTAGCTGGTGATGAGCCAGCAGCATCCCAGGGTTTGCCTCTTTAATCATTTTATTTTAAATCCTAACTTCCCTTGTTTGTAAAATGAGTGGATTTCAAAGGTGATCTCTAAGGATTCTTTGCTACCCAAACCATTTGTTTCTAAGTGAATCAAGTATGATTCTGGATAAATACGGGGAAAACTATTTTGTAAAATTCGTTCGAGATGTGGCAACTGTATAGTTATGTGCGGACTACCACAACAAAGACCATAGACTGGCTGGCTCACACAACTGAATTTAATTTCTCACTGTTCTGGAGGCTGGATTCCGCAGGCAAGGTGCCAGCTGGGCTGATTTCTGGGGGGGCCTCTCTTTTTTGGCTTTGCAGGCAGATGAGATGTGCTTTTTTTTTTTATTGCCTTTTTTTTTTTGTTGTTTGAATGCAGAAAAGAGAGACATCTTTCTTGTCTCTTTC
>PVKM010041853.1:0-13000 GCA_004027735.1 Carollia perspicillata | reverse complement strand
CCTGTCTTCTCCCATCCGACGTACTTTGGCTAACTTGGGTGGGAGATTCACTCTCTCCCTTCCTTACTCCTTGTATGGTAACGAGGACATCTCCAACTCCACTCCATCTAGGCAGCTTGTGGGTGGAAATGGGAGGATAACATTGCAGTGGTCTCTATGGTTCTGGCTCAGGGTAGAATAAATAAGACAAATACTAGTTTTGAGTCCCTGAAATTATATAATATAAGAAGAGAGAGATTCTAGACATGGGATTAGCCTTCAGGACTCTAGAGAGAAGGAAAGCATATGTCTAGGAGGAAGAAAAATCATACGTGCAATAGCCCCAAAGCCAAGAGTTTGGGAAACACAGGGAAGGGCTGATGGTATAGATGAGGGGGGAAGGAATTTTGTGAGATGGGGTCTGCAGAGATGGGAGCAGCTACAGGATGAGATTTGTCAGTGCAGCGAACAAGGGTTAAGGAAAGGGGATAGAGGAAGAAAATCTCCACGTGGTCAGGACTGGGAACTAACTGTTCCGTATCAGGGGCAGGATAAAAGGCAAGGCAGAAACTAGAGCCACCTGCTTGTACAGGTGGTCCAAGTGTATTACATTACTAATTCCCAAGGGATGAAGAGGAGTTGGTGACATCTACTCAGGCAGGAGACGTTAAAAAGACACCAGGTCAAGGGTAAAGCTGGGAGGTTACACCACAAGCAAATGAAGAACAAAAGAAAACAGAGTCCCAGTTGGAAGATCACATCATCAGCAAAGTTCAGGGAGACAGGTGACTCAGCCACGAAACTGGAGGAAACTTCCCTTTCACTCCGTTTGCCTTGGCCTACCCTACTCACTCCCTCTTTTGGGCTTTGAAGATCAGGCCAGATGTTTTCTGCCTAGCCCGCAGAGCTGGGAGGGAATCTTCCTTCACTCCCTTGCTGCCATACTCACCAAATGTCCAAGGACAGGTTTCACCTCATTTGGGGGGATCAAATTATCTATCCCTCAGTCCTGTAAGTTAGGCTTCCCAGAAGTCTTTCCCTCAAGTTGTCTTCTAACACAAATGCATATTTTCTTGAATTAAAAACCAGAATTCAGCTTGAAGCTGAATGGTCCGGTGGCCTCCTGGTCAGTGTCTATGACGAGGTGTGAAGGCCCTGTGGCTGGGCCCATCCACTGTGGAGACAAAGGGCTCTCTTAGACAGGAATATTAGCTCAGTGAAGATTTCCCAGTTAGTAAGAGTCAGAATTTCTGAACATCATAACTGTGGGTCTGATAATTTAATGTATCACGTAGAAAAATGCTATTTGCACTTTTGTACTTAAATTATAGAAGGTGACTGGGCAATCTTTGCTTATCAGAAAGAAAGAAAGAAATCCCTGAAGCCAGTTCACATGTATTTATTTGTAAGTAAAGTCTGTTTCATTTTGACATTTTCATGAGGTAGTGTGTGCACTGACGACTAAAACACTACCTGCACGAAGGCAGTGATGGGCACTCATGCTCTAGTGTGTGGCTCAATTTGTCATCTTAAAACAGGACAGCAACAACTCTTAGAAACATATCTACTGTGTATTTAAAAGAGCTGAGTGAGAATTACTGAGATAGGTGATTTCTCCGAGGGAGGTTACTAGCTCCAGAACTACATGCTTAGTATTCTGAAGATTTTTCCGAGATACAGAAATATTCAGTTCACTGAACACCTCGCTGTGTCTGAGCTGTTCTGCTTATAAAATGAAAACTATTCAAACTCACCAAGATGCTGAGGGAACTAATGAAATTCCAAAGACAAGAAAAAAATGCATACATGGATACATGTTTGTGATTTTAAATATACTTATGTATACATGTACATATATACACATATACCTAGTAATTAACACATATAATTAACATAGGGCTTTTTGTTGTTTTTACTTATCAGGTAAATAAAATTCATTTGTACCTGGAAATGACACTAACTGACCTAGGTATTAGTTTGACATCTCACGCCTGTGTGACCTTGGTGAAGCCACTGACCTTTTCTAAACCTCAGTCCCTATGATGCCCTTATGTGAAAATTCATTTGAAAACACTGTGTAAAGAGCAAAACACTTCATAAATGCATGTTTTGCTGGAACCTAAATGGATACAAGAGCATAAATACATACAGTTTAAAGATATTAAGCCACAGGGGGATTTCTTTGCAGCACACAAATACCTAAATTTAGATTCCAAAAATTAGAACATAGAGGTATTCCAAGTAAGTGGTGTAGGGCCTTATACAGCAAATAAGAACATGGATTATATATGTTAGAAAAATGTTAAGCATTTCCTTTTTTCATTCAAGAAAAAGCAAGGGCTTAAATACTTTTAAATTCAGATGGGGAAAAAAGAGAGAGTGGAAAGAAAAGCCTACCAATAATGCATGTTCTCATGTTAATACATTTTCCAGAAAAAAATACTGGAGCAGGCAGCACGGATGATGTTTAATGTGGATTAGGGACACTGATGTCGGGATTTTAACTTTCTTCTTTCAGTAGAGTACCCAGACTCTTCCACATACCCGTTATATTCCTGCCACCATCGCTATCACCTTTCTCCTCTCCCCTTTATATCTCCCTTCCTGTTGGCACTGGCTCTTTCTCCCACCTTTGCAAAGTGTAAAAACTTATTACTAGTACACTCACGAAGCCCTGTAATTTCTGGAGAAATATACCCATTTGATGCCTGTGTAGCCTCTCCAACAATCCTAATAATCCTAAGAGACACAAAGAATTTAGGAGCTTTACTTAAGGTGACACAGCTGGTGACAGAAGCAGTATTGACATTCAGACCTGTTTAGTTTAGTGACTATAAATCTTCCCAAACAGCTGAAAAGGAGAGTTCTAGGGGCATGGAGCTTGACACGGGGCAGGAAGACATGAAGGGGATGAGTCAAACAAGTATGTACATACATGCAATATTTTTTCCATGAGTTCCTAACCTCAATGTGCATCATTAAGAAATGTATATACAGATGTATTTTATTTATTTGCTCACCTCCCTGAAATTGTCAATAAAATTTTGTTGCATATGTGTACATTTTTTTCTGGAAAGAGTTTTCATTAGATTTTCAAATGGGTCTATAACCTAAATATAGATAAGAACCACAAAGCTATTTGAAGGTAATGGTGATAAAATTTCTAGGACGTATTCACTATATAGGTGTTAACACTAGGCTATTTCTCATACATCATTTGATTTTATGATGATCACAATTTTGATGGACACAAATGAAGGCTATTATCACCAAGTATAACTTGATGGTACATCTTAAAGTTTGGCTTGTCTCAACATGACATAAAAGAAATTGGAATTACTCTGAAGATGGGACTGGTGTGAGATTTAATTTATAATGGATGTTTTGCTTCAAATTAATATATTGTACACTACATTCGACATAAAGTATGTTGATGCACTTACACAGCAATAAAATACATCTTCATAGGTCTGCATGGGGAAAAATTGTTTCAAAAGAATTAAAATGAGCAATTATTTTAGTCAGCTTTGCTTGGTGCAGCCCCGTATACATGGTTCATGTACGATGTTCTCCAATTTAGAGAGACCACACTATACATAGTTCAGTGATGTCCTCTAATATGGTATACCCAAATAATTCCTCTTTCTATATTTATACACAGAGACAAAGAGATTCACATGCTATTCTTACCATGTCAGTGTAATGAGATATAAAAAGCCTTTAGGATTTACAATAGTAAAGAATTAGCTGGCCACATTTTAAAAAAGGAAACGCTGGAGGTAGAATTCTCACATGGAGGTAAGATAAACTTGAACTTGCCAGACTCCCTGCCCTTTTACCATAGGAAGATCAAGCCTGCTCAGCCCAAAGAGTGAGAAAGGGAATTAAGATCTCTAAATCCTTGAATTCTGTAAATAAAAAATAAACCGCTCATCAAATCATTTTCACATTTGAAATGGAGGTTCAGGTGAAAATAGTAGAAACTAGACTTAGATGTGAAAGAGGCATGGAAATACCAGCCTCATCACATTGATGGCATGTTAAAGAAAGAAACTGAGAGGAGCTTATAGAACAAAACAAAACAGAAACATCATATTGGTCAATTCATTCATTAATTCCCTCAACAACAACAACAAAAACAACAAATATGTATATGGCCCACTCCAAGACAGACCTCCATGTGAAATGAAAACCTATATTTGCATAGAAACCTTTACTGTATGTTTATAGCAGTTTTATCTATAACCACCCCAACCTGGAAACACCCCCAAATGTCCTTCTATCATGGAATAAACAAACTGCAGTACATCCTTATGAGAGAACACTACTCTAATAAAAATGAACAAAATAGTGATACACGCTACAACATGGATGGATGTCAAATGCCCTGTGCAAATTGAAAGAAGCCACACTCAAAGGCCACATGCTGTATGATTCCATTTACATGAAATTCTGGCAAAAGCAAACTATGAGCCAAAAGGGCAGATCAGTCATTCTTGGGGTAAAGGCTGGGGTAAAGGCTTAACTACGAGGGTTTTCCACAGTGTGTGTATGGGGGTGTGGGTGGGTAACAGAACCACTATCTGGATTGCAGTGCTGCTTGCCAATTCCACATTTGTCAAAACATATAGAACTGTACACCAAGAGGAGTGGGTTCGCTGCATACATATGGAAAAATGAGTCTGAAAAAATGGCAATAAAAATATTCCAAGGCCAAAAGCAATTTTATTTGAGATCTTTCATATCTTGGACTCTGTGAGTTCAGAGATAGAAAAGCAAACAAAACAAAACAAAGTTCAGAATCCCTTTCCTTGACCTTAAAAATCACAATCTAATGAGCAAGACAAGCTTGTCAGGAAAAGCACGGAAAGCTTTAGTATGCATACACTACAGTATGAGAAAAATCCTTTATTGCTGAAATACATGTTTCTTTCTGGATCAGTTTTGCCTACAATGTATTCTCATACCTGTAAATTTTGCTGCTAAAACAACTCCAGTTCCCTGTAAGTGAAAGGGACTGCACCCGGGGTTCCCTTAGCCTTTCCATTCTGAAGTACAGTGTAAGGCTGATGAGTATTGTGGTCCCTCCCCTCTCTTCTGCCCATCACCTCAACTGCTCTTTTTCAGGGGAATATAGCCTCTATCCTGTCATCCCTCCACCCCTTTTCCTGCAGCTGTAATGATTTCACTGTGGAAAAGACATTCTCCTACAAAAAGCTCATGGTTTGGGGGGTGTCAGTAGACTACCGGGTAAAATGAACAGCTGTTGCACACCAGAGAAGGGGCAAGACATATTTCTTCATCTCTGATGGATATATAGAGTTGATAGTTAAAAAAAAAAAATAGCTAAACCGCACTTCCTGTGGGCTTTTATTTTTTTCTTTTCCATTTTCTTCATCCCCCAGGAGCCAACTGAGCAGCTCCCTCCCTGCCTTATCTCACTGACTACAGTAATGAGCTCCAGGGGGACCTTGCTACTGCCTTTGAAGTAACACGTTTCTCTGAACACACTTTGAAATTTCTCTTCTACATTGTTTGTTTCTTGTTGGCTCTGAAGATCTCCTTGTAAGGGGGTCTGACAGCTGTCAGGGGGAGGGGCAGTCCAGTATGACAGTTCTGGAATGTGTAAATTGAACAACAACAACGAAAACACAAACAAAACAAAATAAGAAAGAAAGAAAGAAGCGTCGGGGGTGGGGGAACCCTTCCAAACCCCTGCCAGAGCAGGAATATAAGCCCTTGGGCAGAAGTTGCTTCAGCATCCTGCAGGCCTCAGGCAAAGGAAGACAGCCAAGGACAGATGCCACTGGGACTCCTGAAAGCTGTCAGAGAGGAGACGGCCTGGTGAAGACAGGCTCTTCTGGGAAGAGCTGGGAGACAGGCTCAGGGGAGGGGCAGAAAGAGACAAGGGCTGCGCCCTCCTCTCCTTGGGACTTTAAATACACAAAGGTTCTGCTTCTGGGGCAGTTCGGCACTCCTTCACAGCAAGAAGAAGGATATACAGCACATCCATTTTAATCTTTAAACCATGTACATGGGAAAACATAAAGCATTTTTTGGTGATTCAGGAAAGGTATGGGAAATTAGATTTAACATTGGGGAAGCATGAAGGAAGAATAATAGGAAATGCCAAAAGAAACCTGGTCTAGACCCTTGATTTAGCCACCCACTTGCACTGAGGATGAAAGAATTAAGTTTCAGTCCACAGAGACTTAATCAGACATTATTTCCAACTGAATGGATTGCAACTTGATGATGTGCAATAGGGGCAATATAGACAAAACCAGAGTGTACTAGTCCTTGAAACATGAAGAGGGCGATCCTCCATCCAGAAACTCAAAGTAACAAAGTCCACTTGATATTATTGGGTATTGTTTTCATGAAAATATTTGTCTCAGAAGACCATTATATTTGGGAATGCGGGCCGGAGGACAAAGACCCCCAGGGAAACTTGTGTCGCTCTAGCGGAACAGCAGAGGCAGAGTGAAACATGCCCAGTTGTAAAGACACTAAAAGCTTTCAGAGTGTTCTCACATCTGCTTCTCTGGGCTCCTTTTGAACATTTGCCTGCCGTTTTTTAATCACAACTCAGACTCCTATCTACATATGAATTTATAATCTCCTTGACTCCCCTGCCTTACAAACTTATTAAAATTTTAGTCATCTTTGTTTGACTCCTATGACTTTTTTTTTCTCTCCTTTTGTCCAAGTCCATCTCCAAGGCATGTTCATTTCCCTTTTACTGTGAGATGTTTTATCTTAGTCCTTACCTTCTTCTCTGGCTGTCGCTTCGAGTCTCTATCAACACCTAGTTAAACTCTACAAGCACCCCTTTAAATAGTATCCTTGCCTCTTACTAATCCTTCTTCTCTCTAAACTTCAGCTGCACTTTCTTACATCACTGCTTTAGTGTCTAATCATAGATAAAAAGCTCTAAAAGTTCTTTATCTTTATGAAATAAAGACAGTATTCTTCAATTCAGAATTAGAGACAGATGCAGAAAAAAAGCACTTGCCAAAATATAACATCCATTTGTGGTAAAACTCTCAACATGTGGATATAGAAGGAACCTATCTCAACATAATAAAGGCAATATATGACAAACTCACAGCTGACATCATATTTAACGGTGAAAATCTGAAAACTTCTCTAAGATCAGGAACAAGACAAGAATCCCTACTCTTACCACTCTTATTTAACACAGTATTGGAAGTCTTAGCCATAGCAATCAGACAAGAAAAAGAAATAAAAGACATTCCAACAGGAAAGAAAAAAGTAAGATAGTCACTGTTTGCAGATGACATAACACTATACATATGAAACCTAAAGATTCCATAAAAGGTACTAGAACTAATAAATAAATTCAGTAAGTTTCAGGATACAGCATTAATATTTAGAAATCTGTTATTTTTCTATATACAAATAACAAACTATCAGAAAGAGAAATTTTAAAAAATTCCTATTTACATTTGCATCACAAAAATAACATAAAATACTTAGGAATAAATAAACTGAGAAAGTAAGAGAATTGTACTCTGAGAACTATAAGATATTGAAGAAAGAAATTAAATAAAATACAAATAAATAGAAGGATATTTTGGGCTTAGAGATTAGAAGAACTAATATTATTAAAATGTCCATAACCCAGAGCAACCTACAAATTCTACACAATCCCTATTAAAGTACCAATGACATTTTCACAGAACAAGAACAAATGATTCTAAGATTTATATGGAACAACAAAAGAACCCAAATAACCAAAGAACTCTTGAGAAAGAAAAACAAAGTTGAAGGTATCACATTTCCTGAATTCAAACTATACTATAAAGCTATAGTAATAAAAACAATTGGTACTTGCACAAAGACAGACACATAGATCAATGGAATAGAATAGAGAGAGCAGATCAATGAAACAGAATAAGGAGAGGCCAGAAAAAACCTCACACTTATATAGTCAATTACTCAACCACAGAGGAGGTAAGAACATACAATGGGGACAAGAAAGTCTCTTCAGTACGTGGTGTTGGGAAAACTGGATGAATACATGCAAAAAATTAAATAAACTAGACCATTTCTTATACCACATACTAAATAAACTCCAAATGGATTATAGACTTAATTGTAAGACCTGAA
This sequence comes from Carollia perspicillata, assembly GCA_004027735.1. Lineage (NCBI taxonomy): Eukaryota > Metazoa > Chordata > Mammalia > Chiroptera > Phyllostomidae > Carollia > Carollia perspicillata. The sequence continues at coordinate 4,888 of PVKM010041853.1, read as the reverse complement.
ACCACAAAAATCCTAGAAGAAAACAGGCAGTAAGCTCTCTGACATCAGGCTTAGCAATACTATATCTCTTGAGGCAAAGACAATAAAAGAAAAAAAATTGAAAAATGGGCAGAGGACTTGAATAGACATTTCTCTAATGAAGACATAGAAATTGTCAACAGATACATAAAAAGATGACAATATGTCCAATCAGCAGGGAAATGAAAATCAAAACCACAATGAGATACCACCTCACACCTGTTAGATGACTATTATCAGAAAGTATTGGTGGGGATTACACTGATGGTCTGATTGTAAATTAGCATAGCCAGAGCCAGTAATAAAATAGCATGGAAATTCCTCAAAAATAAAAAATAGAGTGCCTGTAAGACCCAGCAATTCTACTTCCGGGTAGAATCAGATGAAAATTAAAACAATAATTTTAAAAGATATATGTTCATTGCTTTGAGCATGGAATATATCACTGCCATATTTTTTCAAATTTATTTTCCAATATGCATGCAGTGAATCTGTTACCATTAGTGTTTAGCTAGATACTGAGAAAGGGAGCAAAAGAGACTAGACATTGAGCCCAATAAATTGGGAAGCAGAGTCCTGTTTGCTTCACAAGGAAGCTACAGGTTTTCTCATTCCAGGGGATCATAGTGTTGTTCCACCATGGGGATCAACACTACTTCCTTCCCCACTTCAGTACCAGATTATTGGAGGAGTACAGGGGGAGGTGCTGGACCATAGGTGCTTGCCAGTTTAATTAAGGGGGTAGGCACATCCAAAGCCTATGAAAGTTTGAGAAGTTGACTGGTCATTTTGAGAAAGTACCTGCTCTGTCTCAAACCTAAATCCTGGCTATATCCCCAGGGGAACAAAGAATCTCTCTCTCTCTCCTGCTTGTGACCTTCATTTGCACAGTGCACTCAAATATTCTCTTCATGGCCACATGGCCTCCAGGAGGGAGCATGAACACCAAAGCAAGGCACAGCATAGGACTACAGCGGGAAACTCATGCTAAGCCAGCCAGATGCTAGACTAGATTGTACTTTAATGTGGAGCATAAACTCTGGGTAGTGGCCTTCATCCTGCCCCTACTGAAGATAGGATTGGATTTTTTCCATGACAAGATGGATGGAGATGGGACATTTGGAGGTAAGAAAGGGAACCCCCTTAACTGTATGGACATCATCAATAAACCATACCACAGAGCCACATCTTCCCATGAGGGTCTCAAGAAATTCTTTTCCTCTAGACATTGCAAGAACCCCCCTTCCATGGATAGGAAATCTGTTCCTTTGGTGTATAGTTATGTGTTTTGACAAATGTAGAATTGGATAATACTACTATAACCCAGATACAAAATAGTTCCATTATGTCCTTTACACACACATACTTGTGTGTGCTACTTGTGCTAATCTTGTGCTAATACTTGCGCTAATCCTTTATAGTTAAACCCTCCTTACCCTTTATCCTAACAATGACTAATCTGTTCTTTGTCCCTATAGTTTGCCTTTGCCAGAATGTCATATAAACAGAAACACAATATGTGGCCTTTGAGTCTGGTTCACACAATGCATTTATCATTCATCCATGTTGTAGCATGTATCAGTATTTTATTTTGAGAATACTTAGGATAGTAAGGCACCTCTGGAACTTTACAAATATTATATACCAAACTTACAGTAAGTTTTCTATTAATGGGTGCTCTTTTATAGATCTGGAAATAGGACAAAGATGCCCATTATCACTGTTGCCATTCAGGTTCCAGACAGAGCAAAAGCCCAGGAAAGAGAAATAAGAGGCACCAACATTAAAAGAACTACAGTAAAACTACAACTATTTGCAGAGGGTATGGTCATTCATGTAGGAAAATCATCAGGTCTGTCATATAAGCTTCTGAAATACTTATAAGTAAGAATAACATGCATGGATAGCATTACTCTATTTTGCACAAATCAATACAGTCACCTATCTAATATTGGCAATAACCAACCTGAAGATATAACAGAAACTAAGCGTCATTCATAATAACTATAGAGTATCTAGAAATGATCTTGGTCAAAAATACACCAAGTCTTTTCTTTGTAAAGACTTTTGACCAAGTCTTCACAGAGAAAATTTTAAAATTACAAAATTTAAAAGAATAAAAGTATAAAAGGAGCTTTAAATAAATAGTGATTGCTACCTTGTTCATGGATAACATTGTAAAGATGTGTTATCTAAAGCTTAATCTAGAAATTAAATATAATTCCTAATAAAAATACCAGCAGGATCAGCAGAATTATTTTAAAGAAATTCAACAAATTAATTCTAAGATGTATACCCCCAAGTTAAAAAAGTATACATCACTAAATCCATTTCAAAAAAAGTAGATAATAAAAAACCATATAAACATTAAGACACATTATAAATCTATAGTAATAAAAACAGCATACGATTCCAACAAAAATAAATAAATGAAATGAAACAGAGTAAAGAGTGTATAAAAAGATCTACACATACAAAAATAGATACAATATATATATGATAGAATAGTAATACAAATCTGTAATGGAGTATTTACATTTACAAATCTGTAATGGAGTAAATAAAAAATATTTGAGGGAAAATAAGTTCATTACATGGAGAAAAATAAAGGTGCATCTCTACCTTATTCAAAAATAAATTCCAAAGAGATTTATAATCTACATATAAAAAGTAAAAAATAATGCTAATAAATTGAAATTTTAAAAATACATGTTTTACCTTGGGTGTGAGCACATTATTTTTGAACAAGACTCAGAAAACACAGCATAAAGCCAATATTATAATAAAGTAATTACTGACTTTGACTACACTGGAAATTATTTAAATTCACAGTAGGTTACTACTGATAAACATGAAAGGCAACAGACACACTGTGAGAGGATATTTATAATTCTAGAAGGGGTAATTTTAAGAACATGCAAGAAAGTCCTTTAAATTAACTAGACAAAGGCAAAAATAATAGAAAATGGACAGAGAACTCAAAAATAAGGATCATAGAAAGAAAAAAACAATATTCATAGAAAATACAATTATCAGAAAAATACAAATCAGAAAAATACAAATTAAAACTATCCTGAGATACCAAGTTATACTTATCTGACTGGCAAAAAATAAAATAAAATTTAAAAGGTTGGACAATAGCAAATGTTGGCAAGGCTACAGAGAAATAGAATGTTTAGCCCTGGTTCGTGTGGCTCAGGGGACTGAGCACTGGCCTGTGAACCAGTGGGTTGCCAGTTCAATTCCCAGTTAGGGCACATGCCTGGGTTGTGGACCAGGTCCCCAGTGAGGGGAGTGACAGAGGCAGTCACACATTGATGTTTCTCTTCCTCTCGTACTCCTTCCTTTCCCTTCTTTCTAAAAATATATAAATAAAAGCTTAAAAAAAGAAATGGAATGTTTACTGGTTGGGATATGTACAATGGTTCAGCCAAACAAAGCGGTCTGGCATGATTCACTCCAGTCATATGTGTGCTGAATGCAGGAAACTCTAGTCCCCCTACTGTGTGGATACTTTTAGCACAGCAGTCTTCAAGGTACTTCTGAGGGTTAGAAAAAACATTCAAGGAGATATGCAAGCACAAATAATTGTAAGTGAATTAGTTATCTAATCTTCAAAACTCTTGTATTCTTAAATCAATTGACTGGCTTTCTTCCTTCCCACTACCTCTTGGATTATTGCTCTTCTCCCACTCTAAAAAGAAAGGCATGGCCTACCTCTCACCCATCCAGAGCCTTACTATGGGTACATTGTGCCTGGATTTAAAAACCCGAATCCCTGATTCAAACAAAGGGACAAAACCAGGAGAGTACAGAGACAGAGTGGTGAGGGGGGGTCTCTATCTCCCCAAATGACTAGGGGTTTCACCTGGGTCAGGTAGAGGCAGGCTGTGGCCAGCCATGACTGTGAGAGATTTTTGGCTTTTTGGAGAGTTGATATATGTGGACAACTGGACAATGATTCTGTATTGCAGTGGGTGTGCCACAAATAGACTTTTTCAAAGGGGAGCCAAAGTTTGCTGAGCTAGGAACCCCCCACCTCCCACCTGCCTTGTACAGCTACCCCACCACCAAAAGGACAAGACTGAAAGCACCATTTGCTCCCACTGAATACAGCTGGGGAGGGAGATCAACAAGTTGCACAGCAAAGGGATTTCTGGGCCCCATCCCAGCATGGCTAACAAACTGGGGTCTATGTAAAACAGAGAGTTCAACACTGCCTACTTTGAGGGCATTGGCTGGTAGTTAGATGGGCAAGAGTTGTGAACCTGAGATTATTTATAGCCAGGCAGAACCCCACTCCCCAGCAGAACTCAAACGTCTGGGAAGGGAAGGACATACCCAACACACCTCCTGCAGGATTGCAAGCACCATCCCATCAAATGGGGAAGCTCTGCAAAACAGGTAGGACAGGCTCAAGAACCCACTGCAGGGTACATATCTGCAGGAGAAAGACAGGAAGAAAAACACCAAAAGGGCCCATTTTGAACTTTCCGCAGGGAGACAAAATACACTGGTTCCTAAGGCCCTATTCCACTAAGGCCTGCAAAGCAGGGAGATCAGAAATCAGTGTAGCAAGGGAGGATCAGGGCTCTGCCCAGCCTCAGCTGACAGAGAAAGCCGCCATCAGCACAGAGCAGGAAAGAATGACCTTCTGTTGACCCTTTTGCTGAAACAGACAGCTAGTTCATCTAAAACTATACAATACTGGAAATAAGCTGGGACAGACCTAGACAGGTGGTACAAGAAGAGGGCAATACACTCACAATTTTCCCAGAAGACTGAACAGTGCCTCCCAAGGAAGACCCAGGGGTCCTACCCTCCTGATCACAATTGAAGCCCCCTTTAGAGGAAGGTGAAGTTAATACGT